>JACXGJ010003606.1:0-52326 GCA_016801105.1 Esox niger
AGGGAGGTGGGTACAGAGAGGAGGTAGGGATGGAAAAGATGGAGGGACAGGGAGGTGGGTACAGAGAGGAGGTAGGGATGGAAAAGATGGGGGGACAGGGAGGTGGGGAGTGAGTGGAAGGATTAGGAGGTGGGTACAGAGAGGAGGTAGGGATGGAAAAGATGGGGGGACAGGGAGGAATCAAGATGGAAGAGGAGGGAGGGCGATCTGCTACTGTGGGACTTTTTCGAAGAAATCAATTTTTAATTTGGCTGTCAGGATGGTAAAGCTTGCGTGCCAGCAACACTGGCATGGACTTAATTACACACACGCAATATAGGGAGAGAGAGAAGCAGGAGAGAGGGGGAAGACAGTGTGAGAGGGTAAAGGAGGAAGAAAGAGAGGGAGAAGGATGAAGAAAGGACAAAACAGCCAACAGAACCACCAGTAACAATTCTCTGAAGGCGACCAGGGTGCGTAGGGGTCGATGCCCAGATGCGGACCAGACGCCGCTTGCAGTGGTGTTGGAGAGCGTTTCGGGACGTTAAAGGGCTGTCCAGACAACGTGGTCAATAATAAAAAACATGGCTCTGAAGGAAACAGTAGGGGGCGCTAGCACAGGTGGCTACATTGTCAATTCAACCGTCCTGGCCACCAAACTGTCCTCGGTTCTCCATTGGATCACTCCACTTGGTAGAACCGTTTACCGGTCTTACCCGGTCTACCAAGTTAGAATTGCTGGCGAAACGTTTTAAATAATGTTACCAAAATGATCGTTTCATAATACTGTCAGATATGGAAACGCACAATGGTTCAACAACATTCGCCAGTTACCCATTAATGTGTAAAAAAACACAACCAAACATCAAGGGACTGTTTGAAAGGCAATCCTATAGACACTGGCACATCTGCTGCTTTATCCCAACACAACACAACAAGATGGACACAATCTCCAGAAGATCGCTCCTCTCTGGCTCCTAATTTTCCCTTTCTCCTTTGACTAAGTCTCTACGGCTGGGTCTGCCACTCGGTTCCCCTTCATTGGATTTCTTAACTTTCTTTGCTCAGAGAATATCCGTGCCTGGTGTATCAAGGCCTGTCGCTCCACTGAGCGTTTGAATGGACTGCCACAACCCCTGACCACAGTATTGACCAGAGGGATGAAACAGTCCACAACCAGAGAGAAGAGACAGGGAGGAAAGAGGGGACGGAGAGAGAAGAAACTGGTAAGAAAGTTTCAGTCCTAGCACCCACACGCCTGATTCAAACACAACCGTGATAATGGGTTGATTTTAGTTGAAACAGCTGTTTGCCAGGGTAAAACGTTTTGTTTCCAAGTCCAGGATGGATAAACACTGCACTTCTCTACCCTTTCCATCTCTCTCTGTATATGCCACCTCTTTTAACTCTTAAAATCTCTTGCAAAGTTCTTTTCTCTCTGTCCCGGTGTGATGGCTGGCAGGCTTCACTTGTCTTGTGATGTCAACTGCCTCTTCTCTGATCTCTAAATTTTTCCACTTCTCCTTTGTTACTCATTACGCTCATCCTCCTCTTCTGTATGTGGACTGACTGAATCATCTTCCTCGTCTTCATGAGCCTAGAAAGGCTAAGGGAGGAAGAGACGAGGAAGTCATTTTCCCGAAATTGCTACGGAAATAATGAAAATGGAATAGTGAGACCATAATTCAGGTAGAGATGGGGCCATTGTTATATGATTCATTAAAACTGATGAGAAAGTAATTACTTATTAAACGGGAGAACGTTGGCAAGGAAACACGTCAGTGTCACATACCCATTTCTCAGTCCACTGTCCACGGCGTCCATGGGCGTGAAGGTACGGCTTTAATTCAAGGGACCCTGTTTTTAGCTGGTTTTGTTGTGCTCCGAGCCTTAATGGTGATAAAAACTGTTTCCTAACAGCTATGGTAATTTGTCAGTTTACATCGCAGGTTCAGCCAAATCAGCATCCCTGAGGGCAACCACTGCCTGTTCCTCTGGGAGTCGACGCCTCTAACTGCCTGTCTGACACCTCACACAGACGCTCAGAGAAACGATATTGGTGTCGCCCCCGCAAACCCCATCGCTGCGTCAGCCAACCACACGCGTGTGTGCGGTGTCCCCCCCCCCGATCAGCCCCGCCCCGCGCCCCCCTGAACCAGTAGAAAACACTCACGTCTTTGAGGCAGCCCATGAAGTTGTTGCTGACCGGGGACCCCGGCAGGTCTGCCGTGTTGGGGCTCCCGCCGATGTAGAAGAAGTCATCTGACCCCAGCATGGTGTAGTCCTCCTGGGTGTAACCAGTGGTGGTCAAAATACCATCCACCGATATGGTCACCTGGTGGAGGGACAGGGCCCCGAAAGAGACAGGCAGAGGCGGATGGATGGAGAGAGATTGACGGATAGAGGTACAGATATAGCGAGGGATCAATGGATTGAGAGTGATAGATACGCAAAAGGATAGAAGGGTGGACAGAGAGAGAGATGTGCACGTAGAGGGATGGATTGGTGGGGAGAGAGAGAATAGAAAGAGTCGAAGAGTGTAGGAGGGGAGGAGGGGAGAGGAAAGGAAGAAGTTGGATTAAACACTGGCGATGGGCGGAGCTGTCCCTTGAGGTGTGGCCTTGTAACCGATTGGTCAGTTTAGAGGAGCTCAGAGAGGAGTGGCCTGGGAGTGCCGCTGCTGGGCTTGAACAAATGCACGGCACTCTTTTCACCCTCAAATAGCAAAAGTGTATGACTAGTCGAAGCAACTATGAGTTTACCACCTAACCAACTAGAGAAGCGTCCACACTGCTGAACGCATGCCCTTGCAGAGTGTCAAATGATGGAGAAACCTCAAAGAATGACTTTGTTCCCAGTCGAACATCAAGACAGACTGGAAATGAAAAAGAGCTTTCTTTGAATATTTAATTGCCAAAAGTTGTGTCTTTTGTGCGTGGTTACGGGGCGGGCAACATCTTTGATCAGTGGTGGAGCGGAGAGCGCCAGGCGTAATCAAACGTACACCATCAGGATTCTGATGGAGGGGAGATAGCACTGACTGAGGAGAAAAACACGCCTTTGTTTTCCTTTCATGGTACGTAAAAGGCGCCAACCATCGTTTTTTTTACACCAAAAGGTGCCAAACGCACACACGTTCCTTAACTCTACAGAATGTTAACTTCTGGCTATATTCATTACATCACAGAGAAATCATCAGTGCAAAGTCAATGTGAGTTGACCGTAATTTGATTATAGGAGAGTTTGAAAGGAGAGGGAAGGGGACTATTTAACATGTAACACCAGACCTTAGCATCGATTCACAGGGGGACTATTTAGCATGTAGCACCGGACTGTTGAATTGATCCACACTTACACTATTCACAGTGGGAAGGAAATCGCACATGAAATCTGACCGATTGAAGTTGCAATGAGGTGCGAATAGATAAAAATACCCAATTTGCCTTCTAACAAACTTGTGTATTAGGAGTGGTGATTATAATTAAATGTGCAACCTCAACGCGTTCTTATCTAATCAGGAAAAATTTTTATCATCAAAGCACTCTCCGATAAGGCCTGTATTGGTGACTAAGAAACCGTGTGACTGTGTGCTGTGAGTTGTGAGGAGACAGAAGTGTCTTGCCAAGTCACTTGGTTTGCATGGGATTTTACATTCCAATACCAATTTATATTGTAATTATACTAATAGCCCTGGCTGGAGTTGCTTCCATGCTTTGCAATCTTTAATTTGACATCTGTTGTTCAACATACTCACTGAACCACACACAGAACACCTGTCATGATCTTGGTTTACTGTGAATAACATGACTTTTCCACAGTGCTAATTCTTTGTATGGAAGCTGTTCGAAAATCTGATCCTGGGGTATCTGTTCGAAAGGAGTAAATTAAACTGGTTATTAGGGTGGTTATTTTCTCCTCCATGTTCTCCTTTAATAAAGAACATCTAGGTAGTTGTCATCAGTTGAATCGGTTTTGTCAATAGTTAATGTCCACCAATTACAGTATGAAGACAGACACACCTCTGATGGATTCACAGTGCTTGTGTTCTGCAGAACACAGTCGGTCATCTGATTATTTCAGTGATGATTCACCAATCAAGTCCTCTAAACAGCTTTGTACAGATAAGTCAACCTTGCTAAAACTAACAACAACAGCGCTGCATAATCTTTCTCCCTAATCGCAATCAACGACGGAAGAGCAGGCTACCAAACCGTGACTGCCAACAAAGCGAAAGAAACCTCACTCCATTTATCTTTAATCCTTTTCACCAAGACTAGCCAGTAAAACAGAAACCAATACAACAATGGCTGTTGAAAGTCAAAACAGTGCCGTAACCATGGTTCCTTGTCCCATAGAGGTCCGGAAATAACCCAAAGGTCACTCCAAAGGTCTCGTCCCCTGCTAAGAGCTCAACTACTGCATTTTCCTTTATTTTTTTGACGTACTTCCCTCGAAATCGGGCAACCCATTTTTATGTCTGCTGTCACTACTTGAGGAAAACCAAATTGTTGGTCGTTCTTATAGGACATGTAGAAGAGGAAGTGGGCACAACCCGGTCATCCTTGGGGAGGGGGGCGGGGCTGGGTTGTCGATATTTTCGCCTGAGAGACACTTGAGGGTCAGGGGTCCTGTTGGGTGAAAGAGGCTGAGGGGAGGGGGGAGGAGGTTCAATGTTACTGCATCTACCGTCGATGTTCCCAGGAGTGTCACAGCGTCACAAATGGCAGCCTAAATTCTAGTGACCTTGACCCACGCTAGTCAAAACCAGGGATACGTCACAAGCGACTTCACTCCACAGGACAAGAAAAGCTTTTCGTAGCTTCTACAGCCAAGGAGAGTAAGCGAAACGCTATCCGAACCCTTTTTCGAAAATGACAGTGGCGACGACCACCAGGAGCAGATTTGGCAGCGCGCTCTGTGTGTTTAGCTACGCGGCGGCTGGTAGGACAGCGCTACGCTAGCCTGGCACTGGGTCCAGTAGTTAGCTTCATTAGTGAGACATTAATGGAGGGAGCGCCAGCCTGCTGCCAGCCACCTGTGAGGATTCCAGCTGAAACAGGGAAAATAGGAGGTTAGGACATGTTTTCTTTTGTTTAGGCCCATCCCTCTCTCATGGCAGAAAATACAATATTATAAATAAAGCTTTCATGAACTTGAGCCAAATAATAATATTCCCTGACCAGAAGTGACAACATGACAAATGATCAGAGATTGTGTCTGTTGGGAACAGTCTAATGCTCTGGTGAGTAGGTGTTGTCTTTTTCTGGACTGATGTTACTGGACCTGTAATCAACCTAATATATTAGTATTGTCTGGTCTGATGTTATTGAAATCGTCTTTGACCTAATATAGCAATACTGTCTGGTCTGATGTTATTGGACCTGTCTTTGACCTAATATAGCAGTACTGTCTGGTCTGATGTTATTGAAATCGTCTTTGACCTAATATAGCAGTACTGTCTGGTCTGATGTTATTGGACCTGTCTTTGACCTAATATAGCAGTACTGTCTGGTCTGATGTTATTGGACCGGTCTTTGACCTAATATAGTAGTACTGTCTGGTCTGATGTTATTGGACCTGTCTTTGACCTAATATAGCAGTACTGTCTGGTCTGATGTTATTGGACCTGTCTTTGACCTAATATAGTAGTACTGTCTGGTCTGATGTTATTGGATGTTGCATCAGCATTTGTCTGAAACTAAATGATAACTATGACTCGAATTGTCTCATGCCTTCTGAATGTTGTCATGAAAACATTGAAAAACTCCAGCCACCAAATGTCTGCTTTACCTGCAACACACATCTGCGCTGAAGGCTGTTGCATACTTTCATTGCAAATAATACAATTTTAAAATACTCCTAGAAAGAATGTGCCTGCATATCGCTCTTGGGCAATTTATTTTGAATTAGTATTTCCAAATGTTTGTATGAAATCCCACACATTCTCTCTCTCTCTCCCTGACCTGGGTTAGATGGAATGTTCAACACGGTATTTACTGCAATCACCACCCAGCACCTGTCCTCTAACTCCTCTCCCTCTTTCTCTGTCTAGCAGATACACACACACACACACCCATACATACACCCACACACACACCCACACACACACACACACACACACACACACACACACACACACAAATTCAGGTGATTCATATTTGCTGTGTGCTTATTAAAAGATCGCTAAAATCTTTGAACAGGCAGACTTCAGAATCATGTGCAGCTGCCATCAGGTGAATTCCCGTAGTGAAAGTATAGGAGACTTTGTTGTACTGTATCATCTAAGCCTTTGTCTGGTTGACATTTCACATTCAATGAATTACCAAAAGATGCAATTAGCCAGTTGAAGCACCAGTCAAAGGCAGCTAAGTCTCTTAAGGGCCCGCGGAAACGGCTAACACCTCCAGACGCTTTCCTTGGAAACGAGGCCCCGGGCTTTTGCGCGGCGGCCCTGAGCGCTGTGCGGTCACACCACACAAGGCACAGGCGGACTGGATCACATGTTCGTGGCTTCAACGCCCCAGGGGCCCTGGCGCAAGAGGCTTAGGGACACGCTTTCGAGGAAACACCTAGCACGAGACGGGATGTGTCAAAGCAACGGTGACTAAGCTGACACGGGGGATCAGGGACACAGGCTTCTGCTAAGGCTTCTATTGACTCCTACTCCACTGTCTTCCTGTATGTCAACATGGGAGGATTGTATCCAGATCATAGCCAAGGACAATCCATTACGCTGCGTATACCGGCTCAGTGAACCAGTCCAGCTGCACAGAATGTCTTCAATGAAATCTGTGTTGCTGTGTGATCTGTTTTCTCAATGCGGGTTAAGAAGCTAACAGGGCCAATATAGAGTCGGTTGCATTGAAGCCGATGCCACAGAGAGCTGTAGCATGTGCTAGAAGCCATTGCGCTTTAACTGGTGGTTTCTGACAAAAAAGCTGACAAAGCACTTTCAGCAATGTTAGAATGGGACATGCACTGGGTCACTGCAGGGTAATTGGGTAAGAATGGATGCTTTGAAGATCTCAACCAACACAGGTAATATATTCAGATAATGAACTAGCTGGGTGGAAACTGAAACTTTCTCGTGTTGGCGTTTTGCGATTTAACTCGAATAAACTAGATCAAGTGAAATATACACTGCGTGCACAATTATTAGACAAAGATTAAATGTATTATTGAACAATCACAATGCATTATGTCAATCCAAAATGTCACTGAACCTCAAACATGAATGTTAAACAAAGGAAAAGTGAGTTTTGATCTTTCTCAGGGGAATACATAAGAATGCAGAATTTTTATGCAACGATTGGTGTGCAGAATTATTGGGCGACTAATCAAAAAAAGTCTCCCAACTCACGTGTTTCTTCAAAAATTCGTAAGTGTAAGAAATGAATAACACAAAATGACAATTAATTAAAATGTTGGTGCTTTCGAAAATATTCAGTGACCAATTTAACCACCCTTCTTTTCAATAACTGCCATGAGCCTTCCATCCATGGAGTCTGTCAGTTTCTTGATCTGTTCACGATCATCTTTAGCTGAACCGGCAACCACAGCCTCCCAAATGCTGTTCAAAAAGGTGCATTGTCCTCCCTGACTGTAAATCTCACGTTTGAGAAGGGTCCACAAATTCTCAATAGAAATTACATCAGGAGAGGAAGGGGGCCTGGTCATTTGTCAGGCATCTTTTAGGCCCTTGCTGGCTAGCAAAGCAGTGGAGTACTTGGATACATGTAATGGAGCATTGTCCTGCTTGAAGATCATGGTCTTCTTGAATGCTGAGGACTTCTTCCTGTACAACTGTTTGAAGAAAGTATCTTCCAGAAACTGGCAGTGGGTATGTCCATCTTCAACCCAAAAAGATCTAACTATCTCATCCTTAATGATAGCAGCCCGTATCAGTACCCCGCACCCACCTTGCTGGCGCCATTAATGTGTCCATTAGTGATCCTGCCATGGACCCATTCATCTGGTCCATCAAGAGTCACTCATTTAATCTGTCCATATATCCTCTCAAAAATCTGTCTTCAGGTACGTCTTTGCCCAATCTATACAATACATTTCAAATCTTATTCAGTGGTGGTCGTGTTTCAGCCTTCTGAACCTTGGCCATGTCTCTGTGCACTTGACACTTCTTCAGGACACTCCAGATAGGTTACAGTTCTGGAATATGTTGGCCCAGGAGGATAATGGGGTTTCTGGTATCTTCACGTTTAGATCTTCTCAATTCTTTTGCAGTTCATTTGCATCTTCTCCATGCTTTTTTTTGCACTCCAGTTAACTATTCGCAAAAAAACCTTTGATTGTCCGGTGGTTCCGCCTCAATACTTTACCTATTTCAAGAGTGTTGCATCCGTCTGAAAAGCATTTTACAATTTATTGCGTTTTCAGTGTCAGTTGAATCTCTTTTTTTGCCCATTTCAACCAAGGACACGAAGCTGCATAATAATTATGCACACATTGATTTTAGGTGTTATTCCCTGTTGCCACACCCTCATTACACCAATACATTTTACTTGGAAATGATTCAATCCAATGAGCATCCGAGTTTATATGGTTTGGAGTTGGGAAATCGGCATAAAAATAATAATACCATCAGAATACTCAGTTGCTTAATAATTGTGCACGCAGTGTACACCATCCAGAAATGTTAACACATTTGGTAATCCTGCTAAAACTGAGTTAGGGAGGCAAGGGGAACTGGCATTGCTATTGTACTGAAATGTCCTCACGTATCCTGTTATACATCAGGACACACCGGAGACATACAGTAATGTAGACTTAATGGATAGATGCAGCCTTAGCTTTGTGATGGCAGGACATTGTCTGTTTCAGTACAACTGAGCAGGTGTATGTATTCATGTACAGTACCATGCAGAAAAAACTGATATAAAATGAGAAAGGATAACATGCAGAGGAGAGGACTGAAGGACTCGAGGATAAAGCAGGTAAAACAGGTCACAAATGGGTGGACGATGCTTGTCCACTTTAGTTTTAGCTCAGCCGGAACACATCTTTACCTAGTCAACTACAGTTTCTGTCAAAATGTGATGACTAGTGGGATGTGTGCGCGTTCTGGGCTGGAGCAATTGCATGCCTACCACACAAGCCAGATAAAAGGATAGAATATGAATTTATGATTTGATTCTGGCTTGAAAGCGACGTTGCGAAATTTGCATCTGCTTAAAGTTTCCATCTTGTTGTCACCGGACCAGCGTAATACATATGTCGAGAAATAGATCACCTTGTCAGCCTGGAGATAATTACATCATATTGATGTATTGGACGCGGGGCCGTTCCCAGGCATCTTTAATTTACATTAAAAAGTGCTTTGACAGCTCATTCCTTCTTGTGGCAAACCAACTGTACCAACAAGGATAACAGTAACACGGCATCTGCCGGCTCATAGTCAGACCATTCACCAAGCCCAGAGCCACAGAATTGATTCCCATAACACAAAAGCTTTTCTGATAAAACAGAGACACTGCAGCAGATCTCATAGAAACCAGCCTGACTCTCCGCGGAATGGAGGGCAGATTATTGAAAGAACAAAAGCCACGGTAACAAACAGCGTTGAGTGTCTGTGCCTGATCACGGCACTGATGAGCGGAGCATTGAGGGATTTCTAAACTGGCTGTAATCTCCAATGAGGACATGGTTGGGTTAAAGTTTCCTGTGGTTTCAATCCAAGGCCTTGTTTTGGATGTTTACAGGATATTTATTTTGAAACAACTGAAATGTTGTTTAAGCAGTAAGGTACGATGGGGTGTTGTGTATGATCTACATTCTAGGACTGTTCATAGACGGTACCAAGCCCGGGTGAACGTCCGTAATAGTCAATAATAGGCATTTTAATTTAGGTCATTGAAATAACATTGCACTACTTCAATAGTGGCATTTGTCCATATGTGGCACATGCATTGTGGCGCAGAGCAGTGATTACATGCCAGATGAGTGACTAAGTATTCTTGCAACGTAGAAAATGTTTAAACTCAAGTCAAACGGATTTCAAGGGGAAGTGACCTGAATATGGTCCCTATATATTTTGAATATGGCATAATATTCCTCTAATTCGCCTATGTTCCATGAGCGACAAATCCCTGTACATCAACATTAAAACAGAAACTAGCAGATGTTAACAGAAAACAACAGCTGCACATTATACTAAAACAACGTAACGTTTTGAAAGTTCACGTTGTCTTTGACAGATGCACCTCTAGCAGAGATGTTTTGTCGGTCAAAGTGCAGTATTTATTAACGTTTTGGTCATACGTTTTTGGTAGTGCATTTCCCGCCTTTCTGCAGGCCACCTCAGGCAGGTGCAGTGGGTTGCCTAGCAACAGGTGCCTCGGAGGGAGGCAGGACAACGTCAGCACACCACACCGCAATACATTTCCATTAGGTTTGACACCAACTTTGCTAGCGTGATGGCTAAACGTCCTGTAAAAATACGATTTCATCTTAGAGGGATCGGTCGACTGACTAATGTGCGACTGAAATATATTTCATATTAGTCAAAAACTTGCTAATCAAACAATGAATATTTAGAACGACAAGTGCACATTCAGCCAAAAGTATCTGCCAAAAAAAAAATGGAACACAAGCATCCCTACACACACACACACACACACACACACACACACACACACACACACACACACACACACAGAAAACAAGTCCTAACCCTGATTAATGGACAAAGCCAACTCAAATCCCTCCAAAGTGCTGTTGATGGGAGGACACGATCTCTGCTGCGTGTCGATCCTCATCCCTGCCAAAATCCTGAGAGGAGCTGTTTACACTCATAGGGTTGGAGCTGCAACAAGGTCACGACGTGACTCGCTGCCAGTAAACAGCGCGGGTCTCCATCAGATATTCACACTATTGCCAAGCACTACCGGGTATCCGGTCTAACGTCTCATCTATTTTTCATCGACACCTTTTCCTTCCGTCAATAGGGGTTGTTGCCATTTGAGAGAAACGCATTGATTCGGACCAATGCGGGTCAGTGGACAACAAGCCATACAACACTGTACTTGTATACCAATAGGTAACTCGACACTGTGAGGGCTCCACTTAGTCAATTCGGGGACATTCTACTTACAGTTGTGCCGTTTGCCTGGCTACAGGGTAGACCTGTGGGGATAGAGTGCAGTGTCGTGCTCTAATAGCTGGGCCTGTGGTGCGCTTGGCTAAGCGTGTCACTGGCTCATTGACCATGCTGGGCTCTGTGACACTGAGCTATCGCCATCTAATGGATACCCTCTCATCATGTCAACATCAAGGTCCTGCCCAGACTGGGACAGCATTCCATGGAGTTACGGTGCGCTTGTGCACAAACACACATATACTGTACACACAATGATGTTTGGAAATTATATCCCTGTGGAGGGACACAAAAATCGACCCTACCCCAAATTGTATTTGGCAAGGTTTCAAATACCAGAGACAACAAGCTTCAGTAAGCTTCAATATTGTATCACAACACCACACGGCATTGAACCCGGACCCACTGCTGCACACACGATAAACAACTGTACCCAGTCTGAAAAACGTTGTTTGGACAGGTGAACACACATGTGCCTCAGTACCCTGAGTACCCCCCTACCCCCAGTTGTCCCTGTCCTTCTGGTCGTGCCTCACAACTCTGAGTACCCCCCTACCCCCAGTTGTCCCTGTCCTTCTGGTCGTGCCTCACAACTCTGAGTACCCCCCTACCCCCAGTTGTCCCTGTCCTTCTGGTCGTGCCTCACAACTCTGAGTACCCCCCTACCCCCAGTTGTCCCTGTCCTTCTGGTCATGCCTCAGAGCTGGACTAGGTTTAAATAGATTCTGAACTCACAGGCTTTTATTTATTCTTACAACTTTGACTCTTAATATGTTCACGCAGCACAGCCAGAAAATAACTGGTCACCCCTCTGAGCCTGGTTCCTCTCTAGGCTTCTTCCTAAATTTCGGCCTTCATAGGGAGTTTTTCCTAGCCACTGAAATTCAACAATACTTAGGGTTTAAGGCCCGGTGTTCTGTGAAAGCACTTTCTGGCAACTGCTAATGTAAAAAGGGCTTTAGAAAATACATTTGATTGATTGATTTGATTGAGTATCTAACAGTAAACTAACAGTTTGTTCATTGCAGAAAAAAGGTATGTTTTAAGTTTTGCAACAATTCACAGAAAGTAACAATCTTATCTCAATAAAAATAACTTACCTGATTGAAGTGCAGTTCTTGAAGTAGATTTTTATTTGACAACTTACCTTCAAAATTTGTTTTAAACTGCTAGAGGAGGCAAACATTGTCAAGTCCACATTAACTTTTTCAAGCAGAGTTAGTAGTCAGTTTTAAATTATTTTAAATACAGCAAAGAATTAAGGGCCAAGCAAATGAAGTGCTTTTCAAAGACATCATCCAGAGATAAAGGTTTTCACTGGTCCACAAACACATAAAAACATTGCATGACGTCATTTTGACCCGAGGTGGAACTAGGGCTGTGAAAGTTTAAGCAGAAAGAGAGGGTTTCCGATCAGCAAGGAATCTTCCAGGTGGCTGGCAGCTGGACTGGAATACTAGCTCTTACTGAACACGGTGTGAGAGAGATCCTGATCCTGAAGTCTTCGGCTATCAAAGGGGAGCCCTTGGCTCTGAGTGCTATTCCAACTGATTCTTTTCAATTATGGGGTGGGGGTTGGGGAAGCGAAAGTGGGCGCAAAGGACACATGAGGGGCCGGGGGAACTCTTAAGGTCATTCCCAAGTGTTAAAGGATGGAGAAAGGAGAGCCTTAGTTTTAATGTGTTTGGGCAGAGTTAAGGAGTTGGGTTGGAGGGTGAACGAAATCGGTTAGTACTTTAGTAAGTAAGGGAGAGTCAGACACAAAAATGGTTGTTAGTACAGTTATAACAAAGGTTTGATTCAAACAGTAGTATTAGTAAAATATTTTTTAGTAAATTTAGTAGTAGGAGTAGTAGTAGTAAAACAATTCGAAGGACTCTATGTCCTCTGCAATTTGATTTGTCCAACCAGAATATGTGTTATTTTTGTGACAAGGGCTTGTTTTGTTAATTAGAAACAAAATGATTCCATCCAAGATAATAAGGTGGACGCAAGCCATGCACTGAATGACTGGATGGTGACATGGAACATTAAGGGACTGATCCATCAGACAAAGCAAACATGGACCAACAGACGCAACAATCAAACTAAAACCCAAACTAAACCACTTGAGAGGAGTGGAAACGGTAAACAGGAAATGGGAAACCCAAACAAAATTGCAGAGGGCACCACTACTACACCAGACATATGGGGAAAGGAAAAGGCTATGAGGTTAAGAGTGCTATTAAGACAAGAATGCCAAAGGAAATAACACCCATCTGGACATGCGTGCAGACTGGCACGCGCTGGGCTAGAGCAGCGAAGACACACTTGTGGAATTAGGTTGCAGATGGCTATGACACTAGCCAGAAAAAACAGCATGCAAAGAGGGTGCATGATCCAAACTGAAAGGAAGGATACTGTACAATGAGGGACCAAACCAATGTGACAATCACAAATGCATATAGTCAACGGAAAATGGAGAGGGTTTTAAAGAACTGGAAAATCTAAGTGAGGGAAGAGGGCTCCCATTTTCAACGCTTATTAGAGGAGTGAATGTGATATTGACATTCTTCAATGAGGCATATGTATTCCTTGATTATACCTCCCACACCCTCTATTAATGTGCATATGCAAAAAAACTAGCAGGTGCCAGCTAGCAGGTAACACCCTGTGCATTTTCCTACAAATACTTTCACTATAGGAACAAAATGTACAGTATCCATAATGGGAATGGAAATTTGGACATATGTCTACAGTAATGTTTGATTGCTAGGGCAGTTTACAGTAGTTATGGATCACATAACCAGCTAGAATAACAATGGCCTTAGGCATGGTCTATGTTCTACAATATTGTAGGCTATTTTATCCCAGATTGACTGCTTCCTGTCCAACATCCTGTCCAAAAGATGCAGTAGTAACGGCTCACTCAGCGTCAAGTAGGAACCATTCCTCTAGCCACCGAGAAAATGAGAAGCCATTCCCCCTCTTATTTTTGTCCTTTTTCTTTTCTTTTCCAGCAAGGTAAGGAGTGAGGTCGTATTATTTGTTTTAGTAAGTTATAAAAGGAAAACAAAGTTAATCCAGAAAAAACAAAACCCTAAAATAACAGGGGGTGGCTAGATAGCTTCTTGGCCATACGTATATTATTATACCAATTGATATATGTATGTATATATAATAGCCAGGATATATACATACACATGTATGCTTAAGGTAACTGGTTTTTCAAAAAACAACAACCAAACGATAAAGGAGTCTTCCATGCAAGGGGTGAGGCCAGTTAACTCAGAGGCAACGGAGATAGTGTTAGTGATGGAGAAAGTAAATCGGACACAGTGGAGACGTTCTCAGAGATATCCCTATGAGCTTTGCACAGAACCCATGTTTTAATTGATGTTCGCAAATCCAGTGGCAGGAAGTAAAACACTATCCAACTACCGCTACTAGTAAAGTCAAAACAGAACATAATTTCATATTTTTTCTTTCTTTGCAATCAGTTGCTATTTGCTAGTTAAATTGAATATGCCATCCAAATTACATTCATATAACGTATGTGTATATTAGTATATAACGTATGTGCTATACATAGGATCATGAAGTCTGCTAATAAACAAGTGGTTGTTACGGAGTTGTTTTAACTACAGCATAGAAATGATTTAAAATAACAAAACTGCTAACGTAAAGCATGTAAATGTATAACCTTCAGGAGCAATTTCCCTAGTAGTATTGAGCAAAAAAAATGAAAAAGTAACAGCCAGGCCTAGTTCTGCCAGGCCACCATTAGAAGGGACAAATGTTGTTGCCCAGGCTGGATTAAATCTGCGATTTAATGTGACAGACTGCATCTTTCACCACTACACTTTTTAAGATATAGGACATTGAGTATTGAATATATTAGAGTACCATCCAAATGCCCCTGGTTTGTACCACCTGCCACTGGAGGGGATTTCTCTTTTATTGGAGTCCACTGTGCACGTTCACTTTAAGTACACTTGTTGAAAAAAAAATAGGGGAAAAACTGAAGTGAATCATAACTTTTCAGGATAGTTTTTGTCGTAGTCAATTCAGAAATGATCTTTCCTAAAAAATAATTCTTTATTTCTTCATACGGATAGTGTTTGAGAAAAAAAGAGAAAATTCTAAATTTTATAAATTACTTAAGATAGACCTCTTTCAGTGGACAGGATCTTTTTTAGGAAGGGAGGAGTTTTGAATGGCGAAGAAAAGCAGTAACCGACATAAAGAAGTAAAACAAAGACAAATAGAATAGGTGAATAGGTTTTAGCTACCTTGGAATCGATGGAAGTTTGTATTTTCAGTAAGAGCAAACGCAATAGAAAGAGGTAACGGAAACCCAGGGCAAACCAACGTATAAGACAATTAGGATGATATCTACCATGTAATGCAGTTTGTTTACCATAGCGTGTCCAATGCCTGCGTGCTTCAGGAGAAAACAGGGGGAGGAGAAAGAAAAACAAAAAAGAATGACAAACCGTAAACCCAATGTAGGACCTTTCTAGAAAATACCTCTTTTTTTTAAATGAATAAAAAAAGAGATTTCGCCTTCTTGAGAGAAAAAAAACAGTTTCATAGAAAAGTAGGTGACGAAACCAACCGGTTATGCTTAAAATGTCCAAAACCAAATGAAATTGATTTTGTTTTCTTTGCTGTTTTTATGTGTCATAAAAAAATCATCCAAATAAAGAAATAAAGAAATTAATTGGTTAAAAAGTTTGTATTTTTGTGTTAAAGGGTTGTCCAAAAATAAGAGATAAAACAATACCGTTATATTTGTTAGTAAGTAAGTACGAGAGTTAAGTTGGAAAAAAACAACAGATGACTCACATTCCGTGAATGAGACAATGTTAGTTGTTAAAATTAAAAGGAAAAGGAAAACCAAATCACAAAAGAAATGATTTATTGGAGAAATCTGAAGCTTTTTGTTAGTAAAAAGACAAGAGTTAGCAAATTAATTTTCACATAGAGGGGTTGGGGCAGATTAGGGGTAGGGCTTGTTTTTGGGTGGGGAAGGGAATGAAGGAAAAGCAGTTCAGTTTTATTAGTAATCACTTCTGATTGGCTATTCTTGGCTGTGGGCGTGGCTTGTGGGAGTGACAACTTCCATTAGAATCGGTGTTCCATTGCAGGAGGTGTGGCCAATCATATTCCGAATGCTTGGCTTGTTATGTTTTCCTAAGCAAACTTTTCTCAAGTTGCTTTCTCAAGGTCTGGTGCAAGAGCCAGTTTAGGGAGTATGGAGAAGCCAGAAAAAACAAAATGTAAATGATCAAAACAGTTAAAATGGTTGAGACTGAGGATAGCAGTATAGAAGTCACAGAGGTTACATTGCAAGTGAGTATAAAACAAACAAAACTTAAATGACATTTGTTGCATCTGTTAGAGCAAAAAAGAACGAAAAACAGAAAGAGGGACTTAGACATTTTAAACATGCAGCATCCTTGAGTCTGCCTCCTGAGAGAAGAAGAGAGATATTAAGTTATTCCAGTTCACTGTCAAATCAACGAAGGTGCATATGCCATGCTCCTAGAGAAAGAAACACACACCAAGAGGACACTGTGAAACATGTTGACTATTTATGTATACGCACTTGAAAAATAACAAGTCTGTTTTCCTCACAATGAATTTTTAATGGCACCGAACGTATTCAGCCACATTTGAATTAACAAGTCGCCATGAGACGCTTGTTTGACTATGTCCTTCCGGTCCTTTACAAAGCACAGACGTAACTCTGCATCAGTTGTTACGTTTGTCCTCACAACCACATGTCAATTTAAGGCTAGAGGAATCACACACCATTCAGGATGTGTGCCTTGTGTCTTCCCACGTTTGTGTGTGTGTGTGTGTGTGTGTGTGTGTGTGTGTGTGTGTTCGTGTGCTTGTGTCTTAGTGGGAGTGAATAAGTGGGAGCCACATATCTGCGTTCCAGAATTCCAGGGTTAGTAAACAAAAACAAGATGGCCACCCACCGGTAGATCCGGGTGACGTTTAGCAGTGTTGTCTTCTGCCACTAACAATGATCATGAGAGTCCATTAATCAGGGGAATGCGTTTGAATAGTGGGTGTGAAATGTGCATACCCACTTTATTCCACACCACCTCAACAGCACAGACATAAATAACGTGATAAGGCTTGAAAAGGGAGCGGTGTTATGAAACAATGGTTTCATAAGTCTGACACATGGCAGTCTACGAAGGTGACAACGACTTTGTGTCTTTATCTCAGGGACAAACGGTAATTATGTGAGCAATCTACTTTTTTGTGAGATGAGTTATTTGGTATCACGTGTTTCAGATCACGTGGTGTTTGATGTCTGAATCTTAAACTAATCTCAGATCTTTATGAAGTTCTTGCATACAGGGAACATTGAGAAACATACAAGAAATAGGAATACTGCTGATGATCTCAGAACGTTCAGAAGAATTGGGATGTGGGAAAAAGTCAGACTGAGGTCGAGATGAAGGGAATGAATGGTAACACCCTGATTTGACAAAATGTTGGCTTGAAGCCATTTAAACAACATTCCATTGTACCCCTCTCAATGCGCAAAGAGGGGTAAAGCCTGTAGGTAAAACAACCCATTCTGAAACAATGTGAGATTTGTTGAATGTTTTATGAACCTGTAGACCGAGAATGGCGAGAAAGAGTTGCAAAAATACAGAAATAAAGTATTCGAAAGACAGGGAGACAGCAAAAGAGAAAAGAGAACAAGAAAGAAACTGAAGAAGAAAATGACTGAAGATCTGTCTCTCCTTCTAAGACACACACCCTCACCCTGCCCAGCTCAGTCTCCTTCTCACCCTGCCCAGCTCAGTCTCCTTCTCACCCTGCCCAGCTCAGTCTCCTTCTCACCCTGCCCAGCTCAGTCTCCTTGTCACCCTGCCCAGCTCAGTCTCCTTGTCACCCTGCCCAGCTCAGTCTCCTTCTCACCCTGCCCAGCTCAGTCTCCTTCTCACCCTGCCCAGCTCAGTCTCCTTCTCACCCTGCCCAGCTCAGTCTCCTTCTCACCCTGCCCAGCCCAGCTCAGTCTCCATGGGGTATATAGCATTCGACAAGGCCTCCGTAAATTCACAGCCTTCAGACATCGTCTTCCCAGCCTGTAATTGACTCATGTGGGACAGAGAGCTTGGTAGGAGGCTGCAACAGCCATTGTTTGCTGATCGGGTATAAAACTCCTAATCTTGTAAACAAGGGGGCCCAGACAAATAACTTTCCTAAGCGCCGCCGCGGACCCTCCCACGGCGCTAGTGGGCCGTTTCCCTCCCCATGCATTATGAATGTAGGGAACAGACTGCGACGGACCAATAGCTTCACTGCGTGTCCCCCACCGCTTGCGCGAGGAGAGAGGAGAATCGCCACGCGTTCTCCGTCAACAGCCCGGGAAAAGCAGCAAAACGCAACAAGGCCTGGAAGCAAACGAGATGACACCGATCGACGACGCGACGGAGTGCCGCGGTGAGCCGTGGGCCGATTTGATCTTTACGTAACTGACACAGTGGACATAGTTCAGCCATCGCCGCTACCACAACCTGGATAAATATTTTAGCGCGGCTGTAAAAAAAAAAAAGAAGGAAGATCAATGGTTGGCAGCCGGTGACTGGATCCAAGGCAAAGGGAGCCGAGGCGGATTTATGACAGAGAACAAGAGAGCTGTAAGATTGATGACCATTCTCATATAAACTTCCAATTTAGCCAGTAATAGTCTGTGATAAAAAGAGAGGGGGGGGTCATATTGGCTGGAATGAATGGCAAGTATTTTTTATTAGCCCTGAGGCCGTCGAGAGCGTAATGGGTTTTGTAGAGTAGAATAATGATTAGAAAACTACTCCTGAAGACAGACTGCATGCAGAACTCGTATTGAAATGGTCATGCCGATGGTTACACAGGGACCAACAGCAAATACATGAATGTGCTCGGAGGGGGACGTGCCGCCGGAGGTCACCCGAGAATGGCCGCTAGCGAGGGCGCCGACGGAGCGCGGCGTTCAGCAATAGTTCTACACGCGTCCACGTGGCAAGCACTTTGGAAACGTACCGCACCCCGTGCCTGTGCGATTCCCTCGTGCCTGCGTGCGTGCGTATGTGTGCACGGGCGCGCGCAATACCTCTTTTGGAGAGTCTGGGCCGCGTGGCACAGGCTGGCAGTACGTGACCTTGCAGGCCTTGGTAAGGGCAGCGAGTGGGACACCGGTTTGGGTCAGAGGTCATGTCCAGCCTTGCCGTGTGGTGGTCAAAGCTCCGCCCATATAAGCCCTCCCACGCCTTCCTATGTAAAGAGCCTTTTGAACTGTACATATGATTTGAGGATCGCTGCACACAGGCAGGCCCCCGTCCTTAGCCGCGTGTTAGCATTCCGTGTGTTTTGCGTGCACTGTGGAGGGAGAGGATCTGTCTAGCGTTTTCGGCGGCTTTATATTTAGGTCTGGCAGAGAGGCGTCTTTCTAGCCGATGGTTAGTTCTGCTTCCAATCCTCTCCGTGATACCTTCTTAGTCCTCTGCCCGCAGGCCCGATCCCGGCACCACTGCCTGGGCAGCCGGTCATGGACAGTGAAAGAATAGCTCCAGGTGAAAATAGAAGAATCAGTGCAATTATCCCAGAGGAAGAGGAAAAAGCCAGACAACCAATTGGGGCTGTTTGTGCGTGTGGTCACAAAAGAAAATCATAGCTAATAGTACCTAAGTAGATGTTTCCCCTCAGTTCTGCCTCTCACAGTAATTATACCTCACTATACTCTATTTTCTCTCTCTTTCTCTGTCTCTCTTTTCTCTCTCTTTCTCTGTCTCTTTTCCCCCTCTGCGTATCTCCATAACGCAACCTGAGTAAGTGTGCTCTGATGGTCCATGGATTTGTACTGTAATTATAGGTCTGGTTAAAATAGCTGTAAGATGCAAAACGAGGACATGAATAAACATGAAAGTCACTGACAAAGCTGTTAGTGGTAAACGAGTGCTCTATCAGAGTGGGAATGGGTGCAGATGTTAATGTACGAGAAACACACACGCACGCACACACACACACACGTGCGCACATGCATGCAAACACACACACGCACTTGTGATGCACTTGCATTCGCTCATAACCATTCCAACAACAGAATTGCTCACAAATGGCTATGCAAATAGGGTGCAGATGACGGCTCGAGTTCAACCTCATTATCATAAATGGGCATGAGCTAAATGTCAGTCAAACTCCACTCAGAGTCAACCCTCTCCTCTACCTGAGAACCGGCAGAACCGGCAGAAGTCTATCAGCGCTTTAAACGACTGCCCTGACGCACGCCGTTTGGTCCACCCGTCACGTGCCACACAATGTCACCTGCGTGCTTCCAGAAGGAGCACGGAGGCCCGCCCCGGCCCCGAATCGCTCCCTCCCGCGCCGCCCCCGCCCCCTCCCGACCGACCGCCGCCGGCGCACTGCGGATCCACTGCGTACCGATGACTTCAGGCGTCATCCGGTGGAACTGTGGTGCAGGGATGAGGCGAGCCGAGTGGAGTCACATTTGGCAAATGTGGCGGCCTCGTTGAAGAGGTGACCTAACGGGGTGATACCACATGACCATTACACATGGGCTAATGTCGCCACCACACCACCTAAAGAGCATTTAGTGTAACGCTGACTGGATTTAACTACGACACGCCCCGGTGGTCGTGGTCTTTCTTTGGCCTCGTTGATATGCGTGGGAGGTAGTCGGCGGCTCTGCTAGCCGTTGATTAGTTGTGGCCGGTGGAAATACAACATCACGGAGAGCCGCGCTAGTCTTCAGAGACACGGGGCGACGGGGTGTTGGCGCCGAGGGGTACAGCCGGGCGAAAACAGGACGGAACAACAGCCAGAGGACGGTCCGGTTGCTAGGTGACCAATTACGAGCGGGCGGAGGAGACGCAGGCGGAAGGGAGAAGAGGAATCTATCTGACAACTGTTCGGGATTCCAGAGGCTTCCGTGTGGGGTTGATGGAGGTTGACGCCCGAAGGGACGGAGGAAGAAGAGAGGCAGGGAGTGTGGGAGTGAGGGAGAGGGAGAGGGAGGGAGAGAGGGGAGCATAATTGCAGCTGTTAGCGTCATGGTGCCTAACTGTGAGAGAAAGAAAAACAAGAGGAGCTGCAGAAGAATATTGAAGAAGCTCCACTATTGACTGGCAAAGGTTATTCTTTAGCCTCTTTATGGACTGATTCAGTCATTCCTAGTGCCATGCAAGTGGACAGGTAGCCAGCTATCTGGAGTCTGCGAGTGTGTGTGTGTGTGTGTGTGTGTGTGTGTGTGTGCCTGTGTACAGTGGACATTGTATGCCCTGTCTGCAGGACATCAAAGCGGGTTGAAGGTGCTGAACTCCCAGAGATCTCAGCACTTAAAAACAAGACAAATCTGTTTTGATCCTGCAATGAATCCAGTGTCTGAAACAAAGGTGAAATTATGAGAAAAAAAGCCAGGTCACAGGGTGCTTGAGGGTTACACACAGAATAGGGGCTTGGTGTGGGGGGGGCTTGGTGTGGGAGGGGCTTGGCCTTGCCATCCCCTTTCAGTTAGGTGCCTCGGGAGGAGACCTATGGCATAGACACACAGGACGACTCCCAGCTCTCTAGCAGTCAAAATCAGTCCACGTAGGCCTCCTGCCTGCTGGTTGGGGAGGGTTTTCTTTCAGTTGGAGCCAACTAAGATCCAGGCATCCAGGTGACAGGGTTCATGACTAATTAGTGAACTTAATTACTGACCAACTAAATGACTGAATCATTAAAATACGAGCCTGGTTGTCATGACTTATTATTGACCGGTGTTTTTCCGTGGTTTGCGCGCCACAGAAATATAGCCTTTTGGCAAACATGAAATAGCACATTCCCCAAAGAAAGCTGACATAAATAACACAATGAATTTAACCACTCTGAGGGGAACAAATTGACTGAAGACAAGAGAAACGGAGAGAGAGAGAGTGTGAGGGGAGAGAAACGGAGAGACACAAAGAGAGGGAGTGATATAATGTACACAGGGAGAGAGACAGAGAGAGAGATATTGGCAGAATCACCTTAATGTTCAGCCTCTCTGCCCATCTTTAATCTGTGATAGGGACTATAATCAAAACACGACTTTCAGACGGCGAACGCACAGGGTTTGAAGGCGGTCTTAATAATGACGCGAGACATCTTAACTCCCCCGCGTGGATGAGAAGAATCAAGGGTATTCAGTGTTCTCCCACGTGCTGGTGAAAACATGTAAGAGCATGTTTCTGGAGAACCGCCCATGTCTGCTGTTGTGGGCAGAGTGGGCCTTATGTCTTCTATAAAGACTTGTCTGCCGACAGGCCGTGTGCAATGGGTTGGTCTGTGTCAGGTGGTTGATGACGTTTGCGAACGCCGCCTCTGTGGTTTGAGACTTTTACCTGGATGCAAGTGGCAAATCGGAAATATTCCAATGACGCAGCCACAGCTCCTCGGATCCAACAGATCTTAAAACGAGGAAAACCACATAGAAAATGTAAGAACCACGACGGAGCTAAATTCACCGTTTCCTGGCTCATCCGGCTCGCTAATACTCCCCGAATTCAAAGGCAGACCGTGAGGGAACATTGACAACACCTGAAATGGTAGATCGAGGACAATTTATTTGAAACGTCAACGGCTGGGAAATAGTACCAATTTTCAGCGCACACCTTCAGACCTCTTTGAAGAACGACAGTGGCACCGGGTCAAAGTCTGCCTTCCCAGCTGTGCGAGTCTTTCAATCCAGAGACGCAGCCATGGACTACTGCAGCGTGGTCACCAGGGCCTGAAGGCTGCAGACGTCCATGATATTATCTCATTATATCAGAGCCACTCGGAGGTGATGGGGGGTCCGACTGTCTCTATGTGTTTAGGGGAACCTCTTCCATAATGACGGGTCAACGCGGATGTCTTTGCCTGCCCATCATCCGTACACCCCGGGGACCGTCCACACCGGGCCGAGACGCCGTCAGCAAACCTCCTCCGGCCCACAGCTGCAGTGAAGCAATACCGTCACCGGCCACCGGGTGGAGCTGTGATTCTTCTCTGTTCACCCTCTACTTAGGATTCTGGATCGTCTCGCCTAATTCTCTCTGCCTCATTTTCGCCATTAGGAAGCTGACAAATTCACGGGTTTCGGGGCGGCCGGCGGTGGACGAGAAAAACACACAATGAGAAGAAAGAAACGGGACACTCTGAATGATGAGTCACTAAGCGGCAGGAACAGTCCTGGAAGCTTATTGTTACTACTGAACCACACAGCAAGAGCTCTTCCAGAACAATGGACTTCAATCAAAGCAGGCATTTAAAAGTAATGGGAATGGTGGCTTAAGAGCCAGTGGTAGAGAGTTATGGCCTGTTCAGGAAAGGAGAAGGACCACTCAAGGGATGTGACGTCATCATGACGAAAGCACTGGGTATATAACGTGTGTGTATATGTGTGTGTGTGTGTGTGTGTGTGTGTGTGTGTAGCCTGGTTTTCTCCTAGAGAAGTGATTAGCCAGCAGCAGAGCGAGTGCAAAGGACGGTCAAAGGTGTGTTGAAGTCAAGTCAATGCCATCGATATCCCCTCTCAGCTGGCTGGTCAGTGGGAGGAAGATGGCTCGAACCTAGAGCTCCTTAATCGCCTCGCTCACACTAAGATGCGGAGGCGCCGTCTTGTCTGAGTCAGGTTAGGGACATTTTTATTAAGGTTAGGGGTTTAGGGTGAGGAGTTAGGGTGAGGGTTAAGGTTGGGTTTTTTGGGGCTGGTGAGGCACTGCGTGAAGGAGACGTTTTTACCCTTAACACTGGAAAGGTTAACTCAAACCCTCCTTAAAAATGCGTGGCCATTTTCAATAAAATATTCTAATGAACACATTAAATACACACAAATGTCTGAAAAATACTAATTTGGTTGTATTCATGGAAGTGTTGGGTATTATTAGAATAATCAAAATTAGAATTAATACCCAGTTTTATCAGTAGCTTAAAAATAAATGACTTGAGCTCATGTGGTAATTATTGTAAGTTAAGCATGACATTATTTCAAGGGTAAAATATTATAACTTTGGTGATTTGGCAGGGGTGCCTTGAGACCTTCTCTTTCATATGCTTCATAGAGATCATCATAGTAACATTTCAGCAAGTAGTTGTGCTAACGAGCCAAAACACGTCCCCTTTTTTTGTACAGAACATGATTCAGCTGTGTTTATCTCACCTATTTTCTTTGAATGGTTTGCTTAAGATCTCACAACGCATCTCTAACTGCCTATAACAGTTGGTTCCATCAAAGAACATGTTGTTTAATGGATATATTTAGGAAATTCAGCGGCAGGAACGTGTTTGATTTATAAATTGCAGAGATATATCAATTTTAAATTAAATTTGAGTTGGGATGAAGCACATAGCCTTTCTAGTGTTAAGTATCCTCCTATATTGAGACCTTCAGAACTGTTAAAAGCCCTTTCTGAATGTAAATTAAATGTCTGGACTCCACTAAAATATTTAAAGTGTGTGTTATACATCCCAGCATGGATCATCACAGTGGGTCCGCTACTCAGCGCGAAAGAAATCTCCGGAATCATGTCAGCTTTCCAACCTCATTAAACCAGTTCCACTCTGGTGAGCATGACCCCCCGCGGCAAATATATCTGATCCCGCCGGCGCCCGTGTGTTATCACATGACTGCGTTGGCCCTATCTCTGCCCAGAGAATCTGCTGTTATGGCTGTTATCTAATCTCTGTTGGTCGGAGATCCTCCTCTGTGAGAGATAGCCCGGTGGCTTATCTGCATCTTTAAGGTCCCAGCGACAAAACTTTCCTTTCTCCTGGCCCAGACTGACCTGGACAGCCATTAAAAAGTCAAGGGAAGTGGGGGGGGGGGGTTCAGCCAAATGTTTGTTGTGGTAGTGGATGTATTTTTTGGAGTGGGGTGGGGGGGTCCCATCAGGCCTGGTTGCTAGAGGGGCCTTTACAATGGCTATTATTAGGGCTGACAAGCCATTAATTCCAATTCAAATTGCCAAAACACTGGGAGAAGTAAGCAAGGCGATTTTAAGTGAAATTGATTGCATCTCACCGCCACCATCTCCAGCTGTCAGAGGGTGACCTGCTATCGAGCCTATGCCTCTGCTTTTCAATTGAATTTGTGGGCGAGCGTATATTTGTGTGTGCGTGTACACGCAATTCGATCAGGGCGCGTGTGTATACAGTAGGTGCTAGTGGGTGCGTGCGCGAGGTGTTCAGATCGTGTTCACGGGCCCCCTGGCTTCATGCTGACTGTAATTAGCGGTGGGCAAAGACCTGTTAAGTAACGCGTTCCAGGACTCTGAAACGTCTCTTCAGATCAATTTGAAAACATCACGTGTGGGTAAGTGCATTACATACATATTGAAAGAACACATCCCTCTGGTGCTGTCAGTTTAACACCGTGTTGCCTGTTAGGCATTAGAGACATAAAGGGAGTTACTATACATGAGGGAAATAAATATAAAGGTACTATACATGAAGGTACTATATGCTGAGGGTACTAAATATTAGGACACTATGTATGAGGGTACTATGTATGAGGGTACCAAATATGAGGATACTATATATGAGGGCACTAAATATGAGGGTACTATGTCTGAGGGTACATAGTATGAGGAAATTATATATGAGGGTATTATATATGAGGTTACTATATATGAGGGTACTAAGCATGAGGGTACTAAGTATGAGTGTACTATATATTAGGGTACTAAATATGAGGGTACTAAGTATGAGGGTATTATAGATGAGGTTAATATAGATGAGTGTACTATAGATTAGGGTATTAAGTATGAGGGTACTAAGTATGAAGGTACTAAGTATGAGGGTACTAAATATGAAGGTACTAAGTATCAGGGAACTATGTATGAGGGTACTATGTATGAGGGTACTACGCATGAGGGTACTAAGTATGAGGGTACCATATATGTGGGTACTATGAATGAGGGTACTAAGCATGAGGGTACTAAGTATGAGGGTACTATGTATGAGGGTACTAAGTATGAGGGTATTAAGTATGAGGGTACTATGTATGAGGGTACTATATATGAGGGTACTATGTATGAGGGTACTAAGCATGAGGGTACTAAGTATGAGGGTACTAAGTACGAGGGTACTATATATGAGGGTACTAAGTATGAGGGTACAATGTATGAGGGTACTAAGTATGAGGGTACTAAGTATGAGGGTACTATGTATGAGGGTACTATGTATGAGGGTACTATATATGAGGGTACTACGTATGAGGGTACTAAGCATGAGGGTACTAAGTATGAGGGTACTAAGTATGAGGGTACAATGTATGAGGGTACAATGTATGAGGGTACTATGTATGAGGGTACTATAGATGAGGGTACTATGTATGAGGGTACTATAGATGAGGGTACTATGTATGAGGGTACTATAGATGAGGGTACTATAGATGAGGGTACTAAGAATGAGGCTACTATATGAAAGTATTAGGTATAAGGTTACTAGACATGTGTTACTAGAGTGTGCTATCTGTTAAAAGGGGTAATTTGGGGATTTGGGAAGTGGGGGAACCCTACTTTCTACCTTCCAGTCGTATATAAAAAGTTATACTGCTGACCAGTAGAAGTACGAGAGCTCAGGTCCACCAATGTCTTTTTTTGACCAGTTGTGCAGGAAATTAGCTCCGGCTGGCTCCTGTCTAATTTAACTCCTGTGTTTTAGGGTGCTAAATATCAGGGTACTCTATATAAGTGCAATGGATGTTAATATATGAATGATGAATGTAGCTGGTTAGCTGATGAGCAGATGACCTGGACCTTTGGTGGTTTTTCAGGAAAAGAAACATGACAAGAGAGAACAACAGCAACCCTCCGCCAATCTCAACCCTGGAACCAGAACAGAACACCAACATTAGTCAGGTAGGGCCAGAGAAAGAGCCGTAACGAAGAGACCCAGAGATCTGTGAATGTATCAGCACAGTGGACATAAGGAGAGAAAGACACAGACAGCGAGAGAACCCCCTAGATCCTCAACCAACAGAACCAGCAGATTCTCAATCGACATCAGATGCCTGGCCAATCACGTCCCGTGTCGTTACCTGGCGCAGGTTGCGTGTCACGCGCACGTCGTGCCAGGCGTTGTCATTGAACTTCCCGTTGACGGGCTCCACCAGCGCCTCGAAGGCCCCGGACCCCAGGTTGATGACCAGCCAGACGGCGCCGCTCTTCAGCGACAGGTTGACGTAGTCCGCCGACTTCCCCGTGTGGAGCATGAGGCCATTGCGCTGCAGCGTGCGGAAGGACAGTGTGATCTCATCTGTGCTGCTCTGGATGGGCGTCAGCGACAGGTCGTAGCAGAAGAACTCGTTTCCCTTGAAGGTGGCCACCGACTCCTCCTTCCCTGGAGAGAAAAACGAGGGGGGGAGAGGTAGGAGGAGGTGGTGGGTTAATTTCACAGTTCGAGTTGCTCAAAAGAGGAGTTGGTATAGCGCTAGCTGTGGCCACGGTTGGTGCGCGGTGTCGCTGTTTATACAGTGACTTGCAAAAGTATTCACCCCCTTGGCTTTTTGCCTATTTTGCTTAATTTCAGCCTTCAGTTCAATGTTTTTTTCATCTGAATTGTATGTGATGGATCAGAACACAATAGTCTAAGTTGGAGAAGTGAAATGAGAAAAATATATACAACAAACTATTTTTTTGAAATAAAAACAGAAAATTGGCATGTGCATATGTATTCACCCCCTATGTTATGGAGCCCATAAAAAGCTCTGGTGCAACCAATTATTGAAATTATGTCCATCTGTGTGCAATCTAAGTGTCACATGATCTGTCAGTACATATACACAACTTTTTTGAAAGGCCACAGAGGCTGCAACACCTAAGCAAGAGGCACCACTAACCAAACACTGCCATGAAGACCAAGGACCTCTCCAAACAAGTAAGGGACAATATTGTTGAGAAGTAGAAGTCAGGGTTAGGTTATAAAAAAATATCAGAATCTTAGATGATCCCCAGGAGCACCATCATATATATCATAACCAAATGGAAAGAACATGGCAGACCAGCAAACCTCCCAGGAGACAGCCACCCACCAAAACTCACAGACCGGTCTAGGAGGGCATTAATCAGAGAGGCAGCACAGAGACCAAAGGTAACCCTGGAGGAGCTGCAGAGTTCCACAGCAGAGACTGGAGTATCTGTACATAGGACGATAATAAGCTGTACGCTCCATAAAGTTGGGCTTTATGGCAGAGTGGCCAGAAGAAAGCCATTACTTTCAGCAAAAAACTAAATGGCACATTTTGAGTTTGCAAAAAGGCATGTGGGAGACTCCCAAAATGTATGGAGTAAGGTGTTCTGGTCGGATAAGACTTAAATGTAACTTTGCCATCAAAGAAAACGCTATGTCTGCTGCAAACCCAACACATCACATCACCCAAAGAACACCATCCCCACAGTGAAACATGGTGGTGGCAGCATCATGCTGTGGGGATGTTTTTCAGCAGCTGGGACTGGGAAACTGGTCAGAGTTGAGGGAAAGATGGATGATGCTAAATACAGGGATATTCTTGAGCAAAACCTGTACCACTCTGTGCGTGATTTGAGGCTAGGATGGAGGTTCACCTTCCAGCAGGACAATGACCCTAAACACACTGCTAAAGCAACACTTCAGTGGTTTAAGGGGAAACATGTAAATATGTTGGAATGGCCTAGTCAAAGCACAGACCTCAATCCAATATAAAATCTGTGGTCAGATATTAAAGATTGCCGTTCACAAGCACAAACCATCCAACTTGAAGGAGCTGGAGCAGTTTTGCAAGGAGGAATGGGCAAAAATCCCAGTGATTAGATGTGGCAAGCTCATAGAGACGTATCCAAAGTGACTTGGAGCTGTGAAGGCTGCAAAAGGTGGCTCTAAAAAGTATTGACTTTAGGGGGGTGAAAAATTATGCACATTGACTTTTCTGTTATTTTATCCTATTTCTTGTTTGCTTCACAATAATAAAAAACATCTTCAAAGTTGTAGGCATGTTCTGTAAATTTAATGATGCAAATCCTCAAACAATCCATGTTGATTCCAGGTTGTAAGGCAACAAAACACAAAAAATGCCAAGGGGTGTAAATACTTTTGCAAGGCACTGTAAGTCAGCGATACTCACGAAATTATACACAGTAAAAGTAGACGGAACGACAGACAGCGATACACAAGATACAAAGACAGGAGAACAAAAAGTGCTGAAAACAGCGTCAAAAAGGAGTATCGAGAAAGGTGCGAATGTGAGGTGGACATCTGCCAGAGCAGCAGTCAACAGACGTGTCACAGTATGAACACATCTCACTGCAGTAGAACAGCATTGCATTCCTGCCGCTGAAATAAAGCCCTGTCATTCTGTCATAACAACGACTAAAGAGCACAGCACGGACACTCAAAACCTCCTAACACATCTCCTTCGCCTGTCTCTCAGACCACGTCTCTCCAGGTACCGGCGTATATCAACAAGCCGTCCCTGGTAATTTCCTCACGTCTCTGAGGATGCCCTGAGGAGGGGATCAGGCTTAGGTAATGAAGTTCACCATCCAATCAGCAGGAATCAGCGAGAACCTTGCGAAAGAGGGGATTGGATAATCCCATTTATCCCAAAGTTCTATTACTGCAAATCACTCCAATCCCTGCACACATTTCCCAGGGGAAGGCGGAGTCAGGAGGGCCAGATAGATTGAGAGGCCCCATCTCCTGAGCTGAGTTACAATGGATAGCTGTGGGCAAAGCTGAAAGTTGGTGGATGACAAAGACTTCATGAGGAGACGTTTTCTATGACATTTATCCCTGTCTATAGACGTACCACTGCTGTAATTTGACATATCTGATTTGGTATTTAATTCATACAGGTCTTTTCAAGACATCATCTTGTCATCCGCCACATAAAAAATGCCTGCCCTTCACGTCAACATGCAGCTATGCAGAATTGCATGCACGGACACCCATAACACACACACACACACACACACACACACACACACACACACACACACACACACACACACACACACACACACACACACACACACACACACACACACACACACACACACACACACACACACACACACACACACACACACACACACACACACACACACACAGACAGACAGAGACACACAGACAGACAGACAGACAGGCAAACAATCACTCAAGGAGCCTATGAATCCTCTGCTTAAAGAGGCACCTAGTTAAGAAAATAAAAAGAATTGTTTGAAATTGGAATTTACAGTAATCTAAGACGCTGCTGAAATGCATCAGGCCGTGGAGGGAAACGATTGAACGAGGGGAAACGAGAGAGACAAATCTCTGGTAGAACAGAGCCTCACTGTCTCTGTGCTGCTGATGTAGGAAGAACAAAGGCGTGGTAAATGGACCGCAGCAGCCATTTTCAATTATGTATTAAGTTGAGAAAACAAAAACAAAAAATAAACACATGAGCTGTTGACGGTAAGCAACAAGCAGCTGATGATTGCTTTCCATGGGCCACGCTATCAGATAGAGATGCAGCGGTTTGAAAAAGACAATAACTTTATTTCCTTTATTGGCCTGAAAAGGATACATTGAGAGATAAAAGGGAACAATGAAACGAGATGCTGTCAGAGCACTTTGATGACAGGGACGGACTAAGGGACACTTTTCATTGTTTAACAGCAGTACAGTGTCGATGGCAGGGCACTGATGCTAACCCTGATGCTAACCCTGATGCTAACCCTGACGCTATCTCTGACGCTATCTCTGACGCTATCTCTGACCCCAGCCGACTGCCTCACTAGACCACATGCCACGGAACATCTTCAGACCCCAATTGACTTCAGCAGATCAATCAACAATGTCTAACATCCATGGACTCCATGTTGTTAAAACAATGAGCTGGTAAATATTAGTAGTAGCGCTTGCCCTTGCTCTCTCTCTTCCTCCACTTACCTCCCAACCTCTCTCCCTCTCTATTTCTCGCTCCCACACTACAGTATTTCTCCATTCTGTCCTGTTCTCTCACCCAGACAACTGTGGTAGGACCCATTTATAAGCCCTTCCTCTCCATCCCTCTATATATTTTGACAAACCATGAAAACCTCTCTTTCCCCCTTCAAACCTCTTCTTTCTTCTTCTCCTCTCTACCACTTCTCTCCAGAGGGAGAGCTCAACTTCCAAACATCCCTGTCTTTTCTCACTCTTACTCTTTCTGCCCTCAGTTTGTCAGTGTAAGGGAGTCTCTCCATCTCTCCCTACCCACCAAAAGACAATATGTTCTCTGAGTAGTGACCCCCCCCTAAATAACCCTGTATCCTGCCTGTCTCCGTGTCATATAAGTGCGGTGTACCAACCCAGTGCTCCTCCAACAAGGATCCTAGTTTCTCCGCTTTCCCTCCACTAAGGATCCTGCTAGTTTCTCTTCTTTTCCTCATCTTGCCCCGCCCCTGGTCTCTGCCCTGCATTGCAGGCACCAGGCTTTCCTCAAACCAGACCGAAAGTGCTGTGTGCTGTAAATATACTGCCGGCGGAAAACTAACCACCACCCCTTCTGACCATATGTCCTACTGGCCCTTCACCACTCCAGGTGCAATGTGTGTCCAGAGGCCGTTGTCTCCAAAAAAAACTTTCTCCTGCTTGTCACCTCAATTCCGGTAAGACCTTCTCAATGTGTTTGAGAATATATTAGCACAACTATTGACATGTTTAATATTCCTATGTAGACAATACACTCACTGTATCAACAAGGTGTTTAAGAGAGGAAAAGGGTTGCAATTCCAAACCTGCTTGGATCAATAACATTGACCAGCGGATCACTGCCCACACAGACAACCTCCAGTCTCTCTTGCACTGGGCAGGTGGACCAGTGTTAAACCGCAATGTCAAGAATCTGCCGCTGTGCCCTTAAGCAGGACACTTAACATGATTTGCTCATGCATGTCGCAGTTGATAAGTCTCTTCTAAATGACTAGAATATAAAAAGACCCCCCCCTCATTCCTCTATCTCCTCTATCACAGCTCTCTCTCACTCTTCCCCTCTCACTTTATTCCGCTCTCCTCTACCTCTCTCTTATCTCGATTATACACACGCACGCATGCACATACAGGAAGTGAGATACTGTACATTATGCTCCCACGGAGGTAAACAAGTTCTCCTAATAATGCTGACAATGTCACCCTGATTAAGTGTGATGGTCACACACACACACACACACAGTCGAAATCAAATATATAGATTCAGGTAGGACTATGCTTCTAAATGTCTCAGCATGGGCAGACTTTTAATAGTGGATATATGACCTCCTCATTCACACAGCGAGGCTACCCATGACCTCTGACACGGACCGGTGTCCTGCCAGAGGCCCCAGCCTTGACCGGGCCAGGCCCGCAGTCTGAAGGTGACGTACTGTCGGCCTGGGAACAGGGCCAAGCAAGTCTTCACTGATACTCAAGGCTTTTCACATATAATTGGAGGCTAATATTTAGGCTCGTCTGCAAATTCCTGCTCCGTGCTGCAGTTCAATGAGCAGCCTACCAACGTGGGTACACGAGACACGATTGGTCGAATACACACGGCCAAGATCACCACGACACGCCGGCATCAACACGCCTCACATGTCCAAGGTAGCTGTACATTTGGTGGCTTCAGAAGCCTCTGAATTGTTTCATTCATCTTCCTTGATCAGACAAGACAAAATGCATCGGTGCAACAGAGTGGAACTAAGAGTGTTAGATAACAGTGTAACTCAGAGTGTAAAATACGCAGCTCTCTGGAGTAGATATGAACGCAATCGACATAAGTACTGCTGGGGTGAATGGGCAAAACCATTGGTTCTCATTGTGTCGGCTCAGGAATTCAAGACACCTTCTGGTTACTGGACCCAAAAGTCTAGCCACAAGGCCACCTGTGGCCAGGCAGGTACTGAACGCCCACACGCACTTCCCTGAACTCCACCCGGCGTTTATTGACTCTGTGGTTGGTCAATGACTCACTGGTCGGCCATGTCGTGAAACAGAGCCGAATGAAAGGCTGGTCCACTTAGGATGTGCATCCAGCACGGAGTGGGGACCCATATCATCACTGCCTGTACAGAAATAGGCTAGCGTGCCGTATGGAGCGACAGAACAGTGACTGGGCCGACAAAACTCTGAGAGGAGCATCAGAACCGTAACTGGGCTGATAGAACTGTGACTGGAAAAACAGAACTGTAACTGGGCTAACAGAACTGTGACTGGAGCAACAGAACCATGACTGGACCGATAGAACTGTGACTGGGCCGACATACGGGTCATGACCGAGAAAGGGCAGCGTGGCTGTGTCAAGCTTAATAAGGACAAGAACACGAGGTCAGCAGGCGTCAACTCTTGGACATTCCTTTTGTCAGGGGGAGGGGCTCCTAACTCTGGCTGTTTTTACCGTAATTCATGTGCAATGTAGCATATGTTATTAAATTGGATTGAGTGGAGACCCGGAGACAGAGGACTTAATAAGATGAAACGCTTCACCGCCTCCATTGCACAACATGTGCGGCATATTACCCGACGCATTACGAACCCTAACATGCTGCTCTTTGGGCAATTACATGATGCATAGCCCCTTTAATTAGGGCAGTTCTGGAAGGGGGAAGGTGGGAGGTCTGGGGTGATGGAAGTTCTCACTAATTGACTTCAAAACCCAACGATTGTCAACGGGTGGGTGAACGTGTACAGATGGGGATGGGTGTTTCGTTTTGTTCCTCTACTTCGACAGGGCGAAACTGAAATGAACTGCGGTGATACTCGTGTACAACGGTACTTGACAATAATCTCCCTCAAAGTCTCCCCCTACTGGCAGGTTCTGGAGACACTTCCCAACATTCTGGGGACTAGGACAGATGGGAAATGGTGCCATCTCAGTGGCGCCTGTGTGCTGGCTGTGATTGGCGTTTATTTCGGTCACACGGTGAGGGCCACCGGTGTGCTCTGTGGGAAGAAAGCATCGCCCCCGGGAGTCAGGGTACCCTCTGGTATACATGCTGCACTTTCTTTGGCTGCTTATACACTCGCCTGGCTTTGGTGGCCCTGAGGGGCCAACTAGGACACAGGGGGCACACACCTCTATGTTTATCCCCACTGCATGGCCTCATTGCCTGTCCATCTTCAAAGTCGCTGCTCATTACTCTCCCTGTACAGTCGTCCAGGCTAGCTAGAACGCCTTGAAACATGGCCACTGCATTACACATGCAATAGTGGCAACAGGCATTGTATATTTATGCTCTGAACCATGGGGTATAAATCACAATAGCCTACAGGGGGAAAAGGGAAGGTCTAGAATTTTTTCTAACCCTCAGGGGGAGAGAAGGTGGTTAACTGGCAATGTTTTAGTGGGTTTTGTGTGTGTGTGTGTGTGTATGTGTGTGAATATTTGTGTTACCTGAGCTCCCGAGCAGTGACAAAACAAAACATTTCTGTAACTCACTGAAGCCATTTGAATTGAAGCATGCGGAGAAGAGGAATCTAAGAGATGGAGGAGCCAGAGGGAGGGAGAGAGGACAGAGGGAGAGGGAGAAGAGAGAGGAGAGAGGGAGGAGAGGGAGAAAACCGAGAGAGAGGAGAGAGAGTGCATGACAGAACAGACTTAAAATTACTCAATGTGGGGGGCACTGGGGACGAGGACAGTGGGGAAGGAGAGAAATGAGAAGACAACATGATTGATATGTGTTGTTCCAATCAGCAGGCTCTGAGTGGTGTCCCTTAGAGACAATCCCCGCCCTCTGATACAAATCTAACACGTCAGCTGTCCTAAATAAAAAATGTAAAAACACCAACGCCCTATCGCAAGCTCAGACCCGGCGTCTCTCCAGTGCATCCAAGCCTCCCCTGAATGATTCATTTAAGAAGGTTACAGTGGATCACTGAAGGACACGGTGGATCACTCTGCTGCAGTGGATCTGAGCCCGCGACAACATTCTTTATCAAAATGGGATTTCTTTGAGAGACGTCATTTCATCAGAACTCCAGTCAGATACTCGTAACTAGTAACGACTGCCGAATCGGGCCAAAACCGGGATCGTTTCACGGCCCTTACCCACAGAACCAAAAAAGAACAACTTCAAGTATGTACAGACCCAAACCCCGTCCCTGATCCTGGAGACAAAAGAACTGCCAAATAAGGACAAGTATAATTACTGAGGCCTTGTTTATCGCAGAAGGGCTATCGATTCGGTCCCAAACTGACCTAGCCTGCAGCTGTGCTCGCTGACGCTATAATTCACTGATTAGCTTGCAGATCTCTGATTCCATGGCATCTGTTCTCCATCGACAGAAGAGCCCCAGAGAACAATGGGCCTCCGCGTGGAGGCTCTCTCCTTCCACTAGAGCTGATGATTACTGTATATTGATCTGTAGACTCTGATTGTGCTCCCAAAATGCATTCTGTAATTGGCCGTGGGCCAGGCTTTTCCCCCGCTGAGCACACGCACGCACGCAGGCACGCACGCACGCACGCACGCACACACGCACGCACGCACGCACGCACACACACACCTTTGCACAACCGCCGGTTCCATTCATTCACCCCGAGCCCACCAACGGAGCCACGCGGGCTCGGGGCGAATATCAAAAAACACAAAACGCTGGATGCATCTCTTGAATTCCGCCATCGGAGGAATCATCCCCATTGGAATCATCCCCACTGGAATCTCAAGGGGGCGATTTGAAGTCGTGGGCGGCTGCAGCGCCCGTTTCAAAAATCTCGTCTAAATTGAACACGCTGGGGCAAAGGTTGGAAGTAATACGCAAAAGGTCACGGGGTCGAGGCAGGAGGGATCTTGGTGCTCTGGAGTAAGCCTCTTCGGATACATCTCTGTCAATTAAATCCCACCAAGTGTTGTATTATGAGTCCTGGTTGGTGAGTACGCCGGGCATTCTTGTAAACTAGCTCACGCAAGTTGTGCATGGATTGTAGCTTGTGAATGGAATCCGATATCCAGTTATAAACCTCGTTAGTCCTATTAGATTACAGTGAGGCAACGTTGAGAGAAGTTCCGCACACCAACTTCCCCGTCCATTTAATAAGGTCAGTGGGAATCAGAAAGAATCAGCATGAAACATGTTTCCAATGTAAGATAACTCTGTTGCAGCATAGAATAGACTGCATTGTCCATCACCACAGCACAGTGGCACTGCACTACGGTAATCGCTGTCGGTTATATAAAGTCTACTAAGTGTCTATGAACCCACAAGTGCACTTTGGGAAAGACAAGTGAGCAAGTATTTCAAGTACCACTCAGGAAGAAAAATCCTTTCAATTAAAGTCCATCCCACTGCTTAACAACAGGCCAAAGTTCGCCTTTTAACCGTTGACTGTTAGTGTCATTTGAATTTTAACAGCTATTGTTGTAACTGACAGACATTTAGAGATCAGGAATGAGCCGTCGGGGTCATTGCGATGAAAAAGGCTTCGATGAGGTCAAAAAGAGTAATGACGGATTTCTGTAAAAACAGCACGTTAATATGTTGTATTTGTTGTTTTTCTTTTGCTGCTGTCGTGGTCTTTGTGACCAATGTGATGCCTGTGGCATTCCACATAGAAACATAACAGACTGTTGAGAATGGGATCCAAGCCACCAATTGACTGTAGAGAGTGCAAAGGTTCTACTGTAACCTTTGAGGATCACACAACAGAGTGGGTCAGTTGTTCCACACAGCCCAGACGGTCACGCACACATACACACACACAAGCAAACAAGCACACATGCACCATTCGACGGCATTTCTTCCCGATGGCATTTTTTAACGTGTGTCCCCTTCAAAGTTTCAGGACGACTCCGGCGTTCTGTGTTCCTCGTTTTCCTCAGTGAGGTGATATAGGTGATAAAGGATTAACGAGATGCACTTCCCAAAAGAGCTGTTAATTGCCTGTTGCCGGGGAAACTGCCAGTTTCTAACCTGCCAGCAAACGCCAATCTGACTGGCATCGTGACTCAAAATTCGACATGCCTCTCTATGTCTCTATATATCTCTTCCCCTCTCTCTCTCTTATTCTCCACCTCCTTTCCTCGTTTGATCCACACTGGGAGTCTGACAGGTGGCTATTATCCCAGTGGTAGCCTGCACATTTTCATGGCCTAACAGCGGCCGCAGACTACATGTCAGTCAAGGCCAGGCTAAAAGCAATCTCAAATGGGTCTGTAACAACTTGATCATTAGCTTCATGGCTGGATGTTTGGAAGACATCATAGACTGGCTGTTTCCCGGTAACAGTGGCCGCGACTTATTACACAGGACTGTAACAACATCAATTGCAACAATTTGCTGAAAAAATACTAATAGGCGTTTCCAAAACCAAAACCTCAATTTTTTGGGGGTGGGTAGTAGATAAAAAAAACTAATTTGCAGATAAAAAAACGAACGGAACATATAAGATCGGTAAAATACAAGATTTACTTGACCGAAACCCTTGAAATTGGGCAGGTGCAGGGATATAATCGTGAAAGGTGAAGCTGTGTTGCAAGATGAAACACATAGTAACGGAGCAGGCACAAACTGGGTTTGGGTCCAAAAGTAGAAATTTGAGTGAGCAAAATGGAGCTTTAGAGCATGAAGACATTTTTTAGGGAGCAAAAGGGAAACAAGAACAGATAAATTAGGTTGAGCAAGCAAGCGAGGTCCAGTGAGCACAGAGACTAGTTGATTGGGAATAAATTTAGTTAAGGCTGGACAGGACTTCTGAGCCGACGGCCCAACAAGGCACAGACAAAAAAAAGTTACTTATGAGTGTGACTCTGAGCGAGCAAGACCTCAATCAGTTCTTTCGTGGGCAGAGACTTTGGTTCTCCTGAAGAAATGCTTACTACGTGTCAAAACTTTTTCCACTCCTAACGTTTTTCTCTTTCCTGCTTTACCAGCTTTTATTCCTCATTTCCTGAATCTCTTTCTTTCTCTTGTCAGGACAGAATAGATGAAAATAAGAGAGGAAAAGGGAATAAACTGAGGAATGAGACAGAAGTCGGGGAAAGGAAGAAAATGTATTAATGATAGGGAGTTAAGAAAGGAGGAGAGAAAATAAGGATTGAAATTGTTTGAGAGCAAAAAATATCTAAAATAAGCTAGTAAAGAAAAGATGGTAAGCGGGACAGGAAATAGGGATATTGAGAACCTCAGGTTATTGATATTTCTCAAGAACAGGGCAATGATTTCCCTCGCCGGCTTGAGAATGTGATCCACCAACCTTATAATTACTGGTAAAATGCTCTCACTGCTACCTATACTAAACAATACTATTAAGGAACAGCCTGAGGTCTATATAAAACAATAGTATTAGGGAACAGTCTGAGGCCTATATAAAACAATAGTATTAGGGAACAGTCTGAGGCCTGTATAAAACAATAGTATTAGGGAACAGTCTGAGGCCTATATAAAACAATAGTATTAGGGAACAGTCTGAGGCCTATATAAAACAATAGTATTAGGGAACAGACTGAGGCCTATATAAAACAATAGTATTAGGGAACAGTCTGAGGCCTATATAAAACAATAGTATCAGGGAAAAGTCTGAGGCCTATATAAAACAATAGTATTAGGGAACAGCCTGAGGCCTATATAAAACAGTAGTATTAGGGAACAGTCTAAGGGCTGTATAAAACAATAGTATAATGGACTTAAATAGTACCCTATAGTGAATACTGCAAGACGTTTCAATGGACATAAAACACAAAGGAAGAGGAACTCAGACGGAACTGAAGCCTTCAGTCACACACACCAGCAGTGGCAATGGTTCTATTTACTTTCGCACACACATTCCTCACAGAAAAAATAAAATAAATAAAAAATATTATAATTGCATTGAAACCCAGGCCAACTGCCTGGAGAGATACATAAATTGCATTTAATGAAATGCACTTTTTCGCACAGTTAATTGTGAGTTACTGTCGATAAAAGCGGAGGAGAGGGAATGGGAGAGGGGGTCTTAGTCAGTAAAGGGTGGCTGACATTGTTTTCCGTGGGCTTTTTGTAATTATATTGAATCCCTGGCAAATTGCCTAAAGAATCGGTCCCATGTAAATTGCTTTACTTAATATGTTAATGGCGGTGCTGCGAAGTGTGGGAGGGAGTGGAGGGGTTCTGTCTGTGTCAGAGTGACTGCAGGTTGAACTGGAGACTCTTGGTAAGCCGGCGGCTCTGAAACAAAAGCCTCTTCCACTGAATTGCATTGACTTGCTATACTTGCAAAAGAAAAAACAGACAAAGGGGAAAAATTCTTGAATACTGTCACCGTGTCTAGCTTTCATATCTGTAACCTAGTGGAAAAGTCGAGTGCATTTCCTTTCTCAAAGGAAGACACGGAGTAAACAGCCCTCTGTGACCTTTGCTTTGCCAAGTCACTGTTAATAGATAAAAACCAATCAGAATCACCACTCTGTTCTCTCGTGTTCTGGCTTGCTAAATGTAAATGTAAAATGTCTTGGGACAGCCAAACCCGTGACGCGTTTCACCGACGGAACCTGACAAGGAACACAGCGTTGTGTTACCGCGGCACTGGGAGAATTGATCAACTTCTGATGAACGGAGAAAGCAAGCGAAATGAGATAAACCTGTCAGTGGAGAGACAGGTTATGGCTCAAATTCAAGACATTTAACCACTAATAAGTTGCTTGGGGCCACAGAATACCTTTTATAATGAGGAGAATCTTGTCACAAGGGTGCTGACATTTTTTACCCTATGTATCTGCTCTGCCTTCAGGCACACAACAGGGGCGGCTATTATGACCACCTGAACAGGAAGTGCAGAGACCTGGACACTTATTTGCTTTCAGAGTATTTCATCCTGGTCAGAGAAAAAGTACTGAAATATCCCAGTAGTACTGTTGGTTATAAGTAAAGAAAAGGTCAACTGATTGGTGTAAAACCCACTACTAAAATAGAAGTAAGTCAATCTGACCAATTCATGACAAGGAAAATTTCGGATTGGTGTAAAACCCACTACTAAAATAGAAGTAAGTCAATCTGACCAATTCATGACAAGGAACATTTCGGATGTAAATAGATGTTGGTTACAGGGTAAAAAGACTTGTGGTAGTTTGTGGCGATGTAGAGTTCTACGCTGCTGCCTTCAGAATACATACTGGTGTCAAATGAGGATTTGAATCTGCCCCACTGCTTCTTTAGCGCATGAACTCTCCCCTTCCCTTTCCTGACTTTCCTTCCGAATAGAAAACCCATGACAAGACCAAAAAAACCCAAAGGGCGCTAAGACATAATACCAAAACAAAATAACACATCTTGCAAATAAATACGCGTATCCCAGCATCTGAAGGTCCTAAACAACATCAAATATGCTCATAACAAAAAGCAGTATTGATCTGGCTAACGCCTTCATACCTGGCAACCATCACATCCTAATCAATAGACTCAGCAACCAAGGGATCTCAGAGGACTGCCTAGCTGGGTTTGTTCAACACCTTGAATCTGAGACCTTGCTGTCCATAGATCTATAGCTGCTCCTCAAGGATTGATTCTGGAGCTGACCTTATTCTATAAAAAAATTATGATGTAGCGTTTGCAGCCGGCATCTCCCTAATCAGCCTTCAGGTCTGCGACACGCTCCTGTATAATCATAGTGTGTCAACGCCTACATACACAAAAAATGAGACCACTGCACCTTTTTCTTTCCTTCGCAAAAAAGTCAAAGTTTTGAGTGAGGAACAGAAGTGTTCAATTTGCAGTTGCCTCTTCATTTTTTTGACTGCTCACTCTGACTCAGTACCCGTATCACCCTCCTTCAGTCCAAATTGAACTCCGGTACTGGTCCGTTGTTCCACTACCAATCCACCTACGCCGCCAAGCATACCACACTGCCACCCATTTATTCACTGACGCCCCTTCAACACTCATCATCGTGACCTTAACACGGTGGAACTCACCCTCCCCGAATCCTACTCTTCTTTTGATTGCTAGCTATCTATTTCAGTTGACCACCGCTAACGATTGAAGACTCTCCAGCTCAACACTATCTGATCAATGCACCTGAATCCATGAAATGTCTTTAGCGTATTTAGTGTCATTTAGTGTTCATTGTCTACTCCCTTGAAATTTTCTCCCTTATTTATTTTTTCACACAGCATGTACTCATCTTGCAGTGAATTTGGCCAGGTTGTAATTGCAAATGAGAATTTGCTCTCAGTCGCTTTAACTGGTTGAATAACGGTAAAATTAATATATAAATAAAACTTAAACCGACCTTTCGATTGAAAAATCCAGAAACCAGATGAAAGCTTAATGAAATATGCTCTTGTCATCACCTGTGAGTTATCAGGTGATTTTCTGCTCGGATCAATATTGCTTCTGACATTTGGAGGTGAAGTGATTGACTTGAGGTCCTCAGTGTAAACAGAAGCAGAATAACATGCAGTGAGATGGAATCTAGAGTTTTATCAGTGAATGTATTGGAAAGCCATTAGCTAAAGGCTAACCTTTACAGCCTTGGAGGCTTGTCGATGCTAAGAGTGGCGTTCAGGGTCGGCACTCATGGGCCTAACATTAACTAAAAACACACTCTGAGCTGTAATGTTTGTGCCTAGTTATCTCCCAGTCTCTCTCTTCATGTCTGTCTCTCCCTGTCTCCCCCACGGAGTCTTTCACTGTCTCCCACTTCGAGTCTCTCTCACGTGTCTCTCTCCCTGTTTTTCTCTCCCTGTCTTGCTCTTTCAGTGATTGTTTAACGTTTATACACAAACACACACATTTTTTGTGAACGTTAACTTATCGAACTAACACTCACCATGCTCCCCACTTAATCATACCAAACCATTCAACATTCAAGATTTTCTAAGTCATTTTACGAACACGTTCATGATTTCATGTAATGTCCGTATATTTTGTGAATTTTGGTCATGATTAGGTATGGAAACAAATGCACACACACACACACACACACACACACACACACACACACAGACTGAGTGACTCACTCACTTTGTCGCTATCGCTATGACTGAATATAACACAGGTAATGCGTTCTCCTTTGTCTATACTGGGAAATGGTCACAAATGGATCATGTAATTGGACGTCACGCAGAAGATATGTAAGAGTATCAACAATGTAACAAGTGAAGAAAATACTTCCTCATTCTCTATAGCCAACACATTAGCCATCCTTAGCGACAGGAAATTATGGTAAATATGGACAGTGTGCTAACTCTACTTGCGATAGGCTGTTTGTTTTATTACCCACGCTGCATTTCAATTTCACTCGCCACTGCACAATCTGCTCAGCCAGACAAGACGGATATGACATCACTCTGGTGTAGTTGGGGTATGTGTGTGTGCTACAGAGATGTCATCCATCAACTAACTGCATGACTCAACTTTGAATTAACAAGATAGCCCTGTAGCATTTTTTCACAACATTGTGTCTGACGATGATAGCACACTAGGCTGGCAAAGGTTACTGGACTCAAGATGAAAATGTTTTTCTTCAGTAGATGCAAGAATACATGTCAATCATTTGGAAACTAACTGTAAAAACAAACTCATCAGGCATGTGCCTGGTCTCAAAAACACACATAACTGGCCCAAAAACCTAGTGGGGACAGATTTGTAGAGTTTGTCTTTTCTGTAGGGACACCAGGCCCCCCATATAAATACAGACCTGGATTTCACAAAGGCACACCAGTATCTCATCTACCTCCCTGATAGTGAACCATTATCTCCACTACCTCCCTGATAATGTACCATTATCTCCACTACCTCCCTGATAGTGTTCCTTTATCTCCACTACCTCCCTGATAATGTACCATTATCTCCACTACCTCCCTGATAGAGAACCATTATCTCCACTACCTCCCTGATAGTGTTCCATTATCTCCACTACCTCCCTGATACTGAACCATTATCTCCACTACCTCCCTGATAGTGTACCATTATCTCCAGTATCTCACTGATAGTGAACTATTATCTCCACTACCTTCTTGATAGCTAACCATTATCTCCACTACCTCCCTGATAGTGAACTATTATCTCCACTACCTCCCTGATAGTGAACCATCTCCCCTACCTCCTGATAGTGAACTATTATCTCCACTACCTCCCTGATAGTGAACCATCTCCCCTACCTCCTGATAGTGAACTATTATCTCCACTACCTTCTTGATAGTGAACCATTATATCCACCACCTTCTTGGTAGTGAACTATTATGTCCACTACCTGCCGGATAGAAAAACAACTAACTTCACCATATCCCTGTCTCTATTACCCAAAATATTGTTGTCCTCAATGTAATTCCCTGAGTTCCATGCTCTGATGCTCAGTGGTTCAACATCTGCTGTCAGCTGTAACAAGATACATATCCTCAGAAAGGCTGTAACTCAAATATGCCCAGTTTTTAGATCCCACTCATCACAAACACACAAAATTCACACACACATTTGTTTTCTCTATCCTTCTGAGACCAGAAAACAGAAATCTGTGCTAACCATCAATCAACACTAATACTAACCCTTGCCAAAATTCTACATTTAAGGTCAATAAATGTATTAAATCCAGCCCTAATGCCTAACCCTTAACCTGACCCATAATGCCCAACCCTTAATCTGACCCATAATGCCCAACCCTTAACCCTTAACCTGACCTATAATGCCCAACCCTTAACCTGACCTATAATGCCCAACCCTTAATCCGACCCATAATGCCCAACCCTTAACCCTTAACCTGACCTATAATGCCCAACCCTTAACTTGACCTATAATGGCCAACCCTTAACCCGACCTATAATGCCCAACCCTTAACCCTTAACCCGACCTATAATGCCCAACCCTTAACCCTTAACCTGACCTATAATGCCCAACCCTTAACCCGACCTATAATGACCAACCCTTAACCCTCAAACTGACCCATAATGCCCAACCCTTAACCTGACCCGTAATGCCTAAACCTAAAAGTAATTATCTTTCTAACACAATTGTCAAATTCTCCCCTAAACCTAGACTTTCCTGAGTGGTGACCTAAAAAATCTAATGGATAGACTTTGACCACACACACACACACACACACACACGCACACGCACACGCACTCGCACACACAAACACTTTTGGTAGTAAAAAATAATGCCCTTGAAGAATAGTATAGCTGTGGGCTTGCATAGCGTACCACAGTGCAATTTACCTGGAGGGTGTGAAAACATCAGGCTAGCCGCAGCGTGTGTGTGTGTGCTTGTGTGTGTGCGTGTGTGTGTGTGTGTAGAGGCAGGTAGCCTTGTGTATACCTTAGAGGTTCATGTTGTTATTTATCAGCAGTTAACATGGGGGGGTGGGGGGGTTGACAAAGAGAGCAGTGGAGCACCAGACATCCACATCAACCCGAGGAGAACTGTGGTGTTTTCACTTTGCCGGTTTGTCTTAACGTCTAACACAGAGCGACGGAAGCACGACCACGTTTGAGGTACGTTGCAAGTTGTGACTTGGCATCACTTCACTGACTACATCCCCCTGGAATAGTCAGGATTCCTCATCGCGTCTGGCCATCCATCCCCTTTCCATAGGTTGGCCACATCAATCAGGACAAATCAGCCAGGATATGAGTGAGACACGTAAAAAGGGTATTGCTAGAAGTTCAGTGAACATAGTGACATCTCCATCTGTTGTTAAGAAGTGTACATGCCTACAGGCATTTATATGAATACTGTACCTTATAGCCTGTTAGCAACTTAAAAATGTTCAGCAATAAGTTGCAATAGGATTGTGAGTTTGCACAACTTGTGGTGATCAAAAAGGAAACACAATCGTAGCACAGCTGGTCGCCTTTAAATTACACGTTTAATCAACCTCTATGCCACTGTGTTGAGCAAATTCAGAATCCTATCACAGCTGGTTTCCCTCCAACTTTTCCTTTTTTTGATCCAGGCCAAGCAAAATAAGATAGTACTTCATTATTCCCCACATCGGACTGGCTGAAAAGTGTGGTGCACCAAACCGGTAAGCCACAAGGGGCCTAACACAACGTAAAATGTAGTGCCTGGATGACGCCGTTGTATATTAGCTGTTGTATATTGGTAATATATTACAGACCACAGAGGTACAATACATTATTGTTATTATAAACGGGTTACCAATGCAATCAGAACTGTAAATATAATATGTTTTGGTCCCTCCTGTAGTCATACTTTGTTTTACTATGTTCTATTAGTACTAGATGTACTAGTATCTAGTACTAAATCTTTTAATACCTAGTACTAGTTCAGAAAACTATAATCCCATTGGTTAGAGTAAGGGGTGTTGTATGAATGGGTCCCCCATGTGGAAGATAAGTTACAATCCATTTAAAACCTCCCCTTACACTATTGTGGGAGACGTTGGCAGGACGTTTTACTTTTGGCTACATTGCCGCTTGTCACAGTCCCAAAATCAAAACAGAGTTCCAATTTTGACAATGATGCTAAAATAGGAGAGAGGCATACAGGATTGGGCATAGGCTTGTAGCACATTTCACTGCATTGGTATTGCAAGTTTCATAGGCTTATGGCTAGAGCAGTTAGTGTCAGAGTTAAAATAGCAGCTCACACAGCGGTTAGCATCTGGTTAGCATCATAACTAGCTTGGTTTGCGTGTCCGCTCAAGTGAGCCCCACACCCAGCACTTTTTCATAAAGTTGGTCTGCAATTCAGGAACGGCTCATGGGGGATACTTGTTTTCAATATGGGGACCCGGTCGGAGATTCCAGAGTACTCACTTTGAGGAATCCCACAACAAACAACAAACAGCATGGGGCTGCAGAGGGTTGAAGGAAAGTTAGCTAGCTGAGCGCAGCGGGATGTGTTGTTCATTGGGTCATCATAGCGCATTTTGCCCAAATGCTAATGAAGTGGTTCCAGGGAAATATCCTGCTGTTTTCCTACCTGAAGCGAGAGACGCAAAGTGATGCCAGGACCTGAGGGAAGGTGTTTGGGGCAAGACTGAGAGACACACACACACACACACACACACACACACATAGCTGTCTTTGATTGCACTGAACCAGCTACATTGGCGGTTTGTGTCTCTGCGATGCAGAGATGAAAGTGAAAGAGTCAGGCTGGGATGTGGTGGCTGATGCTATGCCATTTGTTAAAGTCCCTCAAGCAGGATGAAAAGAGAATCAGATCCTTAGTTAAAAAGGCCATGATGCTTTGTGGTTCACACAGGGGCTGACCCAGGCTGGGCGGGAGAGAGACTTGATGAGCCGGTTAGACTGAATGGGGGGGGGGTGGAAGGAAATTCATTGAAAGAAGACAGGTGGTGCCCCATACTGTGTAAAGACGCCTGTTGATCCCACACCGATGAGTGACCCCAATGTCTACGAAAACCCTCAGGTAGGGGGAAGAGCGCCCCATCCTCCAGCCCCCTGAAGCCCAGGCACCCCCACCTCCGTCGCTACTCGTTAGTCTCGGCGCAGCCAAACCGAACGCAACGCGTCCTCGGCGGGGGCAAGGCAACCCGTGTCCAACACAATCCCCGCTAACCACGGACAGTGCCGGAACAATTTGCACTGCCACATGCAAGACCCTCCCGGGCGCTAACCAAATGCCGCGACAAGGATTCAGACTCCTGGCCCTTTACAAGTTCCCCCCAAACACTAGACCCCACATCAATATTTCAACAACATTCCCCCTATTTCCTCTCCATCACCCCTCCCTTTCACGTTCCCTCACTCTCAGTTTCTGTCCATCCGCCCTCCCTTTCACTCTCTCACATACCCCAAGCATGAATATTTCAACAGCTGGATTCTGTCACTCGCTTCCACTGTTTCCTTACTTTCCCTGCACCCTTAAGAACACAGGCTGGCAGGATTCAGTGTCAGAAAAGCCAAAGGAAATACAACATAGTAAATGAGAATGATTGAAATGACCACTGACGTGCATGTGGTAAAAAAACTTTCTGAAGAATGTTGGTGTGGATTAGTGTTTTCTGTCTTTTACAGACCCCTGAATAGTCATCTCCAAAAAAGGAAAAGCACACTGTTGCAGCAGGTATAGGGTGGCTAGCATGAACCCAAAAGGCTGACAAAGACAGCAATTATTTTTATAGGTTGGAAAACCCTAATAAACATGGATGGATAAGGATTACAGTGAATTAATTTGTCACTAAGGCCACCAAGACAGACCATGAAGACGAATGGGAATGTGTTTGAAATGAAACCGCTAAAGAAATCCACACAGTGTTTGTGCTGTGCAAATGAATAGGGAATAATTTCATGTACAGCCACATCTTTCTAGACATGGCAGCCAGATTCCACTTTTAGCTGTTGTCTTCCACCACTCACAATGAGTTGCCATCTCTCTCTTCTTCCCTGTTCACACTATCCCTCCTCGCCTCTTTCTCATTTCAAATGATTGTCTAACCTCCCTGATCTCTGTCTCCAATCCCCATACTCCTCTCTGTCTCACCTTCCATTTCAAATTTCTCTCCCTCTCTCCTTATCTTTCCCTCTATATCACTCACAGTCTCCCTCTGGTGCCATCTCTCTCTCTCTCTCTGCTACTCCCTCCCTCTGTTTCTCTCTATCTCTTTCCCTTTATTTCAAATGTGTCTCTGTCTCCCTCACTCTATTTCAAATTCATCTCTGTCTCTGTCTCCACTTCCCATTCTCCTCATCTCTCCCTGTGTTTCAAATCCCTCTGTGGTCCTGTCACAGCCCATTCTCCCCTCCGCCAGCTGTGCCGGGTAGGGGCCTGCTGTGCCAAGTGCCATTTGATTAGCTGCTTCCTGGCAACCACAGTAATTGTACGGACATATCCCCCCCCCCTTACGTACTCCTCTAGTCTTCTCTGCTCTTCTCTGCTCTCTCACCCTCTCAGAAGATTCATCATCTCTCACCCTCTTTATTTCTCCTTTAATTCTCTCTCTCTTACCGGCACTCTCTCTCCCTCTCTCTCTGTCATTTTCTCTATGTCTCTCTCTGGTTGACTCTTTTTTTCCTGTCATGTCATTTATTTATCCCTCCTGTTTTCTACATTGTGTAGGATTTAAGCAGGTACGTATTGTGGAAAGATAATAAAGTACCCAGTGGAGTCAAGAGAGAGAAATTCAGTTACTGGAATCGCAGCCTTGCAGCCTTCATGAATGTTCCATACAACATCCCATCATTAGATGGTCGTTCACCCTGGTATATTCAAGACAGGCGTGTCTACCCAGAAAAATGTATTCATTCTGTGACCCACAGATCACTCTGCCCCAAAAGACAAATGGTAAATCCCACATTCATAAGGCTGTCAGAGATCCTGAGAGAATCTAAACAGATGTTCTCCAGTTCCTTAATTTATCTCGATGAGCATAATTGTTAGAGAACATACATTCATACACTAATAATACAATAAGAATACTGCGATATTTTTCCTCTTGAATAAGTATTCTGTCGTGCAGTAGACCCACCTCAGCCCCCACAAAACAAGGGGTCCTGGAGTTTGGGGTCTTTGCAAGAATTGGGACAGTGACAATGTCTTTGGATTTCCAATCCAATCATTTCTGTGAGGTTAAAGTATAGCTTCTGCATGTTTCTTTGAGGGTATTTATTTACCCTTTAGAAATAACAATTTGTACAAAAAGGCACCAAAGATATTGGGACCAAAAGTATTGGGAAAATCCGCTCGAATATTCTTAGTCGGGTGTGTTCGGTCACATCATTGTCAGACATGAGAGCTGTCAGTGTCAAGTCTTTATTATAGGCTTTGCATTTTCTTGGAGTCTGTCAACAGGAGTACCACAGAGGTGTCACTTAAAGTCAAAGAAGCCATGATTAGGCTCAAATAAATACAAAACAAGGCCAAAAAGCTAGGTTTACCACAAACAACAATTTGGAACATCACAAAGAAGATGAAAGCTTGTCTGAGCTCGGCAATCACAAATGACCAGTTGGTCCAAACGAGACCTCTACAGTAGATGACAGAAGAATGCTCATCATAATGAACAGAAGCTGCACTCCAACAGAACTCCGCCAGAGCTTTAAGCAAAGCTCCACCAGAGCTTTAAAGCCTCATCATTTGACTGCGTTCTGTCTTCACTCTCAACTTGGCTTACATTTGCGAATGTGCAATATCGTTACATCTCCCTGTTTAAATAAATCCATTATTCGGCCCCAGATCACGTAAACCAATGATCTAGGAGAGTCGGTTGGAAAAAAGAGAGCGGGGGAATGGCAGAGAGACACACGACTGAGACAACTAATGCCGTCATTTATCGCCAGACCTGGTCTCCCACTGGTATGGTCCAGATCAATGTTCATTTCATACAAGCCGTTGGCTTCGAAGAGCTGGAGGTAGAGCTGCACCTGCCACCTCTCTCCTAGAGGATTGTGGGAAGCACGTCGGATGCCGTGCTTGTAATAATCTTCATCCGTCAATGCAGAAGACTTTCAGCTAATAGCGGCGGCAGTGTGCATACGCAACCGTGTGAAATGCCGTCAAAAGAGGGAGGGTGTGCGATGTCACCCATATCTCCCCCGAGTAATTATCTAAATGGGCATCCCGCGGTTGTAGCGACAGATCAAACTGAGCCCGGTTATTTATTGTTGTTGTTGTTGTTTCTCTGAGTCTTTCAGTGCATTCGCTGGGGAGCCTGTCAGGATAGCTTTCCCCTCCAGTACCGGACGCTTCTAATCAGAGCAATGGGCCTTTAGCGCCGTGCTCCAGCAAAACTCAGGTGTAATTCCAGACAGTTTTGAAAGTAGCGCTCCCCAGCCGAACCATGTGCCCGAAAGTGGTGTCCAACTGTAGGTCTGCATGGTGTTACCGGGCCCTCCAGAACTATTGGACCGCTGAGCGGCAGTTGTTGTTGTTTCTTTCAGCTTGAGCTCAGATAGAGGAGTTCAAGAAACCTAACCTGAAACTGAGGTAAAATTGTTCCAATAATTTTTTATTCTTAATCAACAAATACACTAAATATTTCTATGAAAAAATATGTCACGGTCTTAGTGACATTCCTTCCCATTGACGGTATCGTTCAAGTTCCATCTGTGTTGTCAGGAACTCTGAACTGGTCATGCAGGACTTCTTTTTTCACTGAGGTGGTCATGTGAAACTCAGGCCATTGCACTTAGTCATCTATCGACATGTGAGTCAAAGAAGTCAAAGAAGAAACAACAACAATTTGCCCAATGAAAAACATAACCAGCTACACATCAGATAATCTCTACTATTTGGGCAATAATTAAGTAGTTGATAATAGCAGGCGCTGCGATGTATCTGCCTGGAAGAGGATGCATATGGATTTTCCCCCAATGTACATCAAAGAGGATGTTTGAAAGGTAAAAATTACCCAAAGATCAGTTGGAGAACTGCAGAAGTTGTCTGTCACCAAGTCTCTAAAACTACAATTAGACGCCCTCTCCATGCCAACAAGCTATAGTATTCAGACATCATCAGGACATAAACGTCTCCCAGCTCATCAAATATTACAGAGGTGCTCAGTGCTGTTATCTTGGCTAAGGTAGGGAACGTTCTGCAGGTCTGCTCATATCTTCGGTGAGGTCCAGGATATACGCAGGGATATTTCTCACAGCCCGTTTGACCATGTTTAAGAAGGCTGCCAGTAATGTCACTTTTTGATATCTTGAAAAGGACAATTTCTTCTGTATGTCACATTTACGTTTAAGAACGAAATTGTTTAGCGGACCCTCCTACCCGGAGCGACGTATAGTTCTGAAAGCTTACATTTTACGCACCAACGCGTAAGTGCTTAAGCTTCCCTACCGCGTCTTTAAATGGACGTTAGCAGGTGTTCACGCTGAGCAGATTCCCTCCTCAACACCGTGGTGAGGAACGAATTCATCTCCACTTCTTACCCTAGGAAGTAGGCAATGTGATAGACCACTGTATTGGTTTTACATTACATTGACCTACAATGGCCCAAAACTGACTGCAACCTGACTTGCTGCTTCAGAAAAAACAAAATACGAATAGCTTTGGTCCGACGCTGCCGTTCCGGTACTCTGCGACAGTTCAGAGGAAGGTGGCTGCCAGGTTCTGTTTGCCGGGTAATATCTTTGCCATTTGGACTTGAGTTGACGCCACCGACCGTAGCAATAACCAGAAGATTTAAAAGGCCTGCTCCTTTGACTCCGGAACTGGCAGTGACCCAACCTGACCGACTGGGCTGGCGACTTCAATATTCCCAGAGACAATCCAGAAACCTCTGGATTGTGCTCTTTGAGGAGCATTTAAATGTAATTAGAAATGGATTTGTACTATTATTAAAACAGCGTGTGCCTGGGTAGTGTGTGTGTGTGTGTTGCGCGGTCGGACGCCTTGGTTGGACAGGTCTCTGTGCATCTCTGCTGACATGCTAATTCCCATAATAAATACCTACGCTGCCTAATTGCCATCCCCCATTGCTACACAATACATCAGGCCACCTCATAGAGCAAAACTCAATAGGCTCCCCTGATTCAACTAATCCGTTGTTCTTTCCAGTGGATGGGCGAAAGCGCTGGATGGTCATTAGCCCGAGGCCAGTTAGGGGCGTGCACGGTACAGAGGTGGACGCGCACACGCTCAGCAACATTGTGGAGAACTCCCTCTTCATCCATGCACAAGCGCCAGGGTGTGAATACACTGGCAAGAGAGTTCACGCGCAACTTTCTACATTCCAACTCAGCATTTGGATAATATGCTTCTTCATGGACGCCAGTCTTCCCTTCGCTAAAGTGATGTAGCCCGGCTGCTCTGCCACCTAGTGGAGCGGTCTAATATGACAATCCGTACGTGCATTTTGTTGCACGCATCACAGCCACTTCTTATGCAAACGTACTCCTACACTATCTATCAATGTACGATGCATACAATACAATAGTCACCTTTCAAATAGTACCATGAAGACAGATGTGGCTGCATTTGACGTAGGTTTGTGGACTTCCTGTGTACAAATCCGCTACTTCCTCACACAAACACATACTGTGAGACTTAAAAACATGGAAAAACCTTGACTGGATACCGTGTCAGCTAACACAACGGCGAGGCTGCTCTAATAATGCGCCGAACAGACCGCCGAACAAATCTCATTAACTGTTGAAGGTTAAAGTTCGCTGACTAACAGTATTCCTGTGTGTCTCCATTTCAATGGGGGTGTCATTAAGCCACTGACACATCCTCACTGGCTTCTGGTTGAAGCGTTCCTGCACAACAACAACATTGCAGCAAAGGGAACAGCCCAAATCTTCAACGCAGGTATGTCCCTGTCTGAACTCCTGCCATCCTTGGTCTTTTCCCCTTCTGAAACCCACATTTTCATCGGGGGGGGGGGGGGGGGGGGGGGGGGGGGGGGG
>JACXGJ010003607.1:0-52399 GCA_016801105.1 Esox niger
GAGGTGGTTGGTGATATCTTACTGATGTTTTGGGGGGTTTCTTCACAGCTCGCATGATATAGCTGTCATCAACTACTGATGTTTTCCTTGGCCGATCTGTTTGACATCTGTTACTCAGTACACCAGTAGTTTCTTTCTTTTTCAGGACATTCCAAATTGTTGTGCTTGCTATGCCCAATGTTTGTCCAATGGCTGTGGTCGATTTTCCTTCTTTTCTCAGCTTGACAATGGCTTGCTTTTCTCCCATCGACAGCTCTCTGGTCTTCATGTTGGTTTATCCTCTTTAACAAGAAATCCATCTTTATAAGGTTCCATTAGCTTGTTTGTCTTTTGACAGTTATGGTCTGCTCCCAATGGCTCAGTATCTAGCCTGCTCAGTGCATCCACGTAAGAGCTGAGAATCTCATTGACTATTCATACACAGACACTAATTGCACTTTAAAAAGCAACAGGTATGGGAAATTTATATTTAATTGCCTTTTTCACCTATTTGTGTCACCATGTGTGTCTGAATCAAGGCCAAAAATTCAGGGGTATGTATTGTTTTGATCAGGGCCATTTGGGTGATTTCTGTTATCATTATTATTTAAAAAGGAGCCAAGCAACTACGTGATAATTAATGGCTTCATATGATCACTATCCTTAAATAAGAGTTTTGTTTTTGCATGATCAGGAATTTTACAATATCTGCCAGAGTATGCAAACTTTCGAGCACAACTGCATGAACTTACTTTAATAAACCAATTACCCTCATTCCTCCTTTTTCATTTACCAAAACTCTTACTCTTGGACCATCCCCCATAGCATCGTATGAGGCCAGAAATTGCACGTCTGTTGGTCCCTCATATCTACACTGAGCTGGAGAACCACCCCTCCGTGATGGACTATGATAACATCAAGGTGAGTCAATACATGCAGATTAAGAAATATCTTTGTACTGTTTGCAAATGTGTGAATACATTTTGGGGAAAGCTTTTGTGCTTTTCACAGGACGTTTACATTTCCTGGTTGTAAGCACACAAACATTTCCAGAATTCCTAGCTATTTCCGACTGACTAAAATCATCAGAAGCAGACAATGTTTTGCAACCTGAAAAAGACTAACTAGCGTTCGAGCTCCCGAGAATCTTCGAAAATGTTTACTGCCCATTTTTAAAAGTGCGCCTTTGAGTTTACACAAAATTGAACAAGGAAGTAGGGGTCTTGTCTGGCTATATTCTTAACAAAACCAGGAACGTCCTTTGACTACTGAACAAGGACAGCCAAATCAACTCGCCACTCCTGTAGCAATTGGCGCAACACAAAGGCCATAATAATCTCTACAAAACATGATTCCAATTATTTTTACATCGGCCAGGTGTCTCAATCAACCAGTGATTTTACTGACTGAACTCTCTTGGTGAAAAATTGAAAAGCGTTGCCGCTGTGGTACATAATTATGTCTGAAGCATAACAACCCAGATCATTTCTAGTGGTGGATTTTCACTTTAAAGTTAACATATATTTATAACAATAAGAGTATACAAATATAGTTTCAATGTAATATTAAAGTGATGTACTGTACACGAGTAGGATTTACTTGTGCTGCAATACACATGATATTAACCCTCTCTTCGTCCTGCAGGGGCTTAGGTCAAACATGTTCTTTGTGGAGCATAACCACTATGAGAAACACATCAAGGATAGCAAGAGTCACCAGAACCTTCACGAGGCCCAGTTCGTGGTGGCGCTGTGTCGGTATCTCCTGTTACAGGAGTACAAGCCATCCCAGATCACCATTCTCACCACTTACACAGGCCAGCTCTACTGTCTGCGAGACCTCATGCCAGCAAAAGAGTTCAATGGGGTCAAAGTTCATGTCGTGGATAAATATCAAGGGGAGGAGAATGACATTGTCCTGTTATCCCTGGTGCGAAGTAACAATGAGGGCAAGGTGGGCTTCTTGAGTATCCCAAACCGTGTTTGTGTGGCCTTGTCACGGGCTAAGATGGGTCTCTACTGCATCGGAAACATGGCCATTTTGGGAAAGTACAAGCCTTGGACCGACATCCTGCAAACACTGCGAGAGAAAGACCAAGTGGGTAAAGCCCTGACCTTGTGCTGCCAGAATCACCCTGAGCGGCTCATTGAAGCATCCTGTGCAGAGGACTTCAGGCAGGCTCCAGAGGGAGGCTGCAACCTGCCCTGCGAGTTTCGCTTGGACTGTGGCCACGTGTGCACCAGGGCCTGCCACCCATACGACCAAGAGCACAAAAAGTACAAGTGTAACAAGAAATGCCCGAAGATCATCTGTGAGCTGGGCCATCAGTGCCCACATCAGTGCTTCCAGGAGTGCCCTCGTGCCTGCCGTCAGCGGGTGGAGAAAATCCTGCCACAGTGCCAGCATAAACAGATGGTGCCCTGTTTCCAGGATCCGGGGACGTTTGTGTGCCAGGAGCCTTGTGGGAAGAAGCTGACGTGCGGTCATCAGTGTGCATCTGTTTGCGGTGGGTCATGCACCACCGCCTGCATGGAGATGGTCACCCTGACGCTCAAGTGTGGTCACAAACAACAAGGTCCCTGTCATTACAAGACATCCACAACACTGCCGGAATGCAGGGCCACCTGCGGCCAGATTCTGAAGTGTGGCCACCGTTGTCCCGGCTCCTGCCGGAGGTGCCACCAGGGTCGCTTCCACGTGGCCTGTTCCCACCGATGTAGTCGCCTCCTAGTCTGCTCTCATGAGTGCCGGGAGCCATGCACGCGTGAATGCCCTCCCTGTCCAATGCGTTGCAGGAACCGCTGCGTCCACAGTGCCTGTATGAAGCCCTGCGGTCAACCCTGCGTCCCCTGCATCGAGCCCTGCGCCTGGCAATGCCCGCACCTGCGCTGCAGCAAGCTCTGTCACGAGCCTTGTGACCGCCTGCCGTGCACCCGGCCCTGTAACAAATACCTGCCGTGCGGCCACCTTTGCATCAGTTTGTGCGGAGACACCTGCCCTGACAAGTGCCGTGTTTGCCACCCGGATGAGGTGGGGGAGATCTTCTTCGGTACGGAGGACGAGGCCGATGCCTGCTTCATTCAGCTGGAGGACTGCGGACACTTCTTCGAGTCCACAGCCATGGACAGATACATGGGGAACGATGACTCACAACAGGATGCCCGGGGGGAGATTGCAATAAAGTTAAAGGAGTGCCCGAGGTGTCGCACCCCGATCCGCAGGAATCTCCGTTACGGGGTTCATGTCAATCAGAGTCTGGCGGAAATTGAGAAAGTGAAGGAGAAGATTAATGGGATTCAGTCTGATATTGAGGGACAGAAAGCAATCCTTATGCAGCAATGGAGTGACAACAGAGAATTGGCTAATTTCCTACAGAATGAGTACCTGCTAATCGCGGAGAAGCTAAACGCTTCCCATCTAACAGCCAAGGAACTGTGGATCATAGAGAACCAGATGTTGTTCCTTGAGAAGCTGCACAAGCTGAAGAGTAGTGTAGGACACCTGTCAATTCAAGAAGATTTCAGCTTTGAAGAGAAATTGCAGGAGTTCCAACGGTGGCTGATGGATAGTAACCAGAAGTTTTCAGAGCAGCAGGCATCAGATCTGCAGAATGAACTACGGAGACTGTCGTTTTTGGCCGAGCTCAACGTCCGTTGCAAGATGGCCAAAAAAAAAGCCAGTGATGTCAACGTTCTGGCTGAGGTCACAGCCATAAGGACCATTCTGAACCAAATGACGCCGTTCAGTAGGCAAGATGAGAGCTTGGTAAAGCAGGCCCTGAAAGACCTTGATAAAAAGCTACCACAGACAGGCCTGGGTATCACAGATGAAGAGAGACAGATGATTGTGTCGGCCATGATGTTGCCCAAAGGGCACTGGTACAAGTGCCCCAACAATCACGTCTATGCCATCGGGGAATGTGGCGGCGCAATGGAGAGTCGTAGCTGCCCAGAGTGCAAGGCAACAATTGGAGGGGCCAACCATGCTCTGGTCAGGGGCAACACCGTGGCATCAGAGATGGATGGGGCGCAACACGCAGCCTGGTCGGAAGCTAACAACGTTCTGAACTTTGACTTGGGGAACTTGGCCGATTGAAAATTCCGTCAGCTGTGACCTTGTGATAATTTGCACTCTGGAAAGACTGGCTGTATTGATAGGTGATTCTGTGGAAGGGAATTCAATGCAGTTGAAGAGCTTTAAGTCCACTACCATTCAAAAGTTTGGGGTCTTTCTGCTACCCTAAACTTCTGAACGGTAGTGTATATCAAATAATTCCACAGCTTCCGTGAACTAATGCTTTTGCACTTAACTTGCTCCCTGATAGCACTGACTTTGCTGATTGTGGTTTGTTTGAGGAAAATGTTCTGTTAGTGGGTTGTATGGTTGTCCCAAATAGCTGTCCTCTGTTGAAAGAACTTAGTGTAACTCACTCAAAATAAGAGCTTAATGACTAAAATGTAAAGGAATCCGCTGTACTGTCAGAAATTACAGATATCACCCCTGGGTCCAGAAATGTGACTCCAGGCCACTCTGTGTACGATCTTTAAAGTTTAAAAATAATCATGTGCTCGATGTTCAGATGTCAGTGTGTATATTTCCAGTGGAACCTATGGATGGCAGCAGTGGCTTGTTCATTTTCAGAATGAGTTAGATTAATGCTTTACCTACTTGTTTTTGTTCAAATAAAACGTATGTGAGATGACCCTGTGTGTTTGCAAATGCCGTTTTTTAAAAACCATTCACACAATTAGGATTCAGTTGATGCTGTGAACCTGGAGGATGATATAATAACATGAGGTTGACAAACAGCACAAACTGGTTTGATAAAACACTGTCAACAAATATTCTGAAATCCGCTGGATGTAAGTTCTGGATTGTGTGGACACTTCTGGAATCAACCACAGCCGACAGTGGTAATATATTATGGAACCCAGATTCCAATATTGGACATTTTGTTTTATCTACAGATGTTTTCTGTGTGTGATTTAACAATGTGTTATTTTTTCTAGTACTGGAAGAACACCAGAGAGGAGAAGAGATGTTGCCAGGGTAAAAAGCCTCAGCTGTTTTGGTTTAGTCAATTACAATAAAACTGAACCTTTTTTCTCATTAATTTAAATCACTCTGGGCCTATATAATATATCACTTAAAATGTTAGTCTGTGTCTTTTGGCATTCCACCTCCCATGTTGGTGTTAATGTGTACCATGTTGTTTACATATGCATCAACTATAATCCCGATCGCTTTCAATCTTAAAAACAAGTAATTTTGATGACACGAGACACAATAGCACATATACGAATAAACAATTTTCGGGGAACCTTTTTGGCTCGACAGCGCCCCATAAAATAACCAGTGGCCAAAAATCTCAGACTGCGTCTCTAAGCAAAGTTAATGTTAAGAGCACTTTGTTAACTGGGTTCTAATGTATTTGACGCTGTGACTGTCAAGAGACCGCGTGGCCAGAGAAAACACTTAGTTCTGTCTACTGGCCTGTGATTGGCTGTGAGGCTTTTGTGCCATTTTTCTTATACCAATCAAATCCCCTCATCCACGCAAGAGCTTGATGTGGGTGCCAGAGGTGTTTTTTTGACGTAGCAAGTGTTCCTCGTATAAATCTTACAATACTGTCGGATGCAATTTAATATCCCATCTAATTGCCGAGCAGCAGGACTGTGGCACAGATATGACGCACACGGACGCACGCCCTCGAAAGAAAAACGCGGGCCCACTGCTGTACACCTGGACGTTATAGAGTTGTCAAACACCCATCGCGCATCACCTAGAGTACTCAAGACTGCAGGGATTCGCATTATCACAAACTGCTTATTAGAATCGCCAAGTTTCCTTCACTCACATCCAAAAATATAACACTATCGGAAGTTCAAACACAACAGTCTCGCACTACCAATTTTTCTCCAATTCCTGGGATTCTGGGTTGACATCCATTTATGGCGTTTTTGCAGGAGCTTGCTTCACTTTACAACGTGATGGATGTGGCGTTGTTGCAGCGCTAATGCAAACCGTGCGACTTGCGGAAGAATAGAACAGTAGCATCAGGATACGGATGTATATATATAAATGGATTTAATGCTGTCTGTTTCAGATGTTTTGGTTAAAATACAAACACCCCAAAGGGCATGCAGATTCATCTATCACAGCAGGTCCACCGTTCCGGCCCAAGGCAAGAATTGATCAGATCCCTTTACAGGTGCTGGTCATATAATTAGAATATGTTCAAAAAGTTGATTAATTTCAGTAATTCCATTCAACAAGTAAAACTTGCATAATGTATACAATCGTTCCACACAGAGTGATATATTTCAAGTGTTTTTTAATTCATTTTAATTTTGATGATAATAACTGACAACTAATGAAAACCACCAAATCAGTATCTCAGAAAATTTGAATATTACTTAAGACCAATACAAAAAATATATTTTTTAGAAATGTAGGCCAACTGAAAATCATGAACTTGAAAAGTATGGGCATGTACAGCACTCAATACTTAGCTGGGGCCCCTTTTGCCTGAATTACTGCAGCAATGCGGCGTGGCATGGAGTTGATCAGTCTGTGGCACTGCTCAGGTGTTATGAGAGCCCAGGTTGCTCTGATAGTGGCCTTCCGCTCTACTGCATTGTTGGGTCTGGCGTATCGCATCTTCCTCTTTACAATGCCCCATAGATTTTCTATAGGGTTAAGGTCAGGTGAGTTTGCTGGCCAATTAGAAACAGGGATACCATGGTCTTTAAACCAGGTACTGGTAGCTTTGGCACTGTGTGCAGGTGCCAGGTCCTGTTGGAAAATGAAATCTGCCTCTCCATAAAGTTGGTCAGCAGAAGGAATCATGAAGTGCTCCAAAACTTCCTGGTAGATGGCTGCGTTGATCTTGGACCTCAGAAAACACAGTGAACCAACACCAGCAGATGACATGGCACCCCAAACCATCACTGACTCTGGAAACTTTACACTGGACTTCAAGCAACATGGATTTTGTGCCTCTCCTCTTCCTTTAGACTCTGGGACATCAGAGAACATAACTTAGGACCACTCAGCAGGAGTCCAGTCCTTTTTGTCTTTAGCCCAGGCGAGACGCTTCTGACGCTGTGTATTGTTATCCCAGACCCTATTTGGACGTAATTCTGCTCGTCCTCATACCAGATGCAGTCGAAAAGAAATTTCTACAGAAGCCCTGAACTGTAAAAAAGAAAAAGACATCGCTGCACCACCACTGTCCTGTTAAAATCACACGGCTGGCGTAGAACATTTTGAGTAATCGTTTGGTTAATTATAAACGCACTTGGAGTGATATTGATAACATTAGTTAATATTGTTAATATGATATAATCTGTTTTATACGGTGCTTAACACCCACCCAAGACTAGGCACTGGACGCTTTAGAAACATTATATTTTAGTTTTAATACACATTTCTGTTTCAATTCAGGCCCTTGACTGAGCTCATTGAACCTTTTAAACTATATCACCAAAGTACAGTAGTCTCACGTTTTAAAACTCTGAATACGTTCACTGAGGAGAGGTTGGGTGAATGAACAACCTGTATATATTTTGAGTGATCAAGGACGGAATCTGCATTAAGAAAAATCTGCATCATATGAAACACATGTACAGATGTACACAGAGAAACAGATGATTAACAGAGATATAAATAAGCGACGGGTCTATAAACAGCAGAGGGTTCATTATACATTTCGTTTTAGTGGTTTATTTTAATGTGTATACATATTTCGGTTCAGAGCTCCCATAGATTTCTATTGGTGTTGGGCTTCAAAATGTGTTTCTGTCCAAACTGCAGCTCGAGATCTTGGACTTATCCAGGCCTGTGGCCTACTCTGCCTAACATAAACTCCCTCTGTCCTTTAGCAGATTGGGCCGTCGTTCTTTCAAGGACGATCCAGATTATTAGGGGGGGCACACAATCTCAGGAGCCCAAAGTCAGTGTTCTGTCATGATAATGAATCATCATCTGGCTTGATGAGTAGTATAGAGTGACTTAGGTTGCACAGATTTCACTGTTTCCTCTGTAAGAGATATTCCGGCGTGCACCCATCAATGTTTGACCGAATAAAGGTTTGGTTACAACTGGGCTGCGGAGATACCAATTGGTTAGCCACAACAGATGGAATAACTTATCCAAATGAGGGGATGTGATGATGTACACGTCCTTCAGCGGTTGAAACCCATTATGTGAGGGATTTCTTATAGATTTTTCCATAGCTGGGTGTCCTCGAATGTAAAGCTTGACAACTTACCGGGCTGTTTCCTACTTTGGAGCAAAGACACCGTGAGCGATTCCTCTGCAGGTAGTTATGTTATATGGCCTGCATGGGTCTCATGCATTTGACAGGTATGATTGATGATTACGCTTAATAAGATCGGATAAAAGTCACTGAATATAAGCAAACCTGTGTTATGCAAGAAGAGGGGGCATGCATGATAACCTGTAATGAATTTGGAGAACTCCTCTCATCCGAATGAGAGGAGTTCTCTCATCCCTTCCCATTATACTTTTAGGTTTTGATAGAACCAGACAGTTTGCTGAAACTTGTTATCCTCATAAAGTGATGCAAGCTGCTGTAAAACACACTAAATAGATATAAAGAGTATTTCTGGTCCCATATAAAATCTGTGTATTCCAATAAGCCCTCAGAATGGAGGTCACTGGAGGTCATGTGGGAAAACTGAAACCTCAGCAATGTTTGAACTTCTAGTGATGGCCAAACGAGACTTTTCCAGCACATTGCTTCCCTAAAAGGCTCATTTCTCGATGGCTTGTCTAGACAGCGCCTCCTGCTGGTTGAAATCATTAATCGCAGGTCAAATAATGATTAACACAATTAAGTAGCATTGGGTTAACGGAAGCTTCAGTCATCCACTTCAAGAAAGACTCATATCTGTCACATCACTCGCAATGCTAAGTCAATCTAGGCAATATAATTATAGACTAAAATGTTTGTTTCTTATAAAAGCCTTTTCACACAATTTGTATCTTTTTATTTTTCCCTAAACATTTTATTTGCATTATTTTATTTGCATGTGTAATAGGTAAATACTGAATGTAAAAGTGCAAGTTTAATCAGTGAGTAAAAAATAGAGACAACATTTGTGTGTGTTTTTAGATGATTTGAACTGGCAACTGAGCTTTTGTAACTGGACAGTGAGAGAAGAACGGTGCTATTGTAACAGGGAAATTTCTTATGAAGAGGAAAAAAGGTTTCACTAAATGGGCCTATTACAAAAATCGCACCAGTTGTACAGCGCAAAAACCAAGCTTTGTCATCTCAAGGATGTTTTCTTATGACCTGTCTTGCTAGAAAACCTTGAGGCACGTACAAAAACGTCGCTTCAAGTGTCCCATCACTAGCAGCCTCCACAAATCCTGACAGAGTGACTGACCCTCAGCAAAGGAGGCAGCTGGGGTGGATAGTTGAGGAACTCCTCGGATGGCCGGATTCTGACTTCGAGGTGGAGGACCCCTACCGTCACCAGCTGGAGGGCTGGTCAGCCTTGTGGTTCTCTGCCTCTTCAAACCCTGGTCCGCGGCCCTCTGCTGCCCAGAAACCTGCCCGGCGCCCTGACAAGCACCCCGTCTTACCAACATCCATCGACTGGACATGGAGTCGTCTGGCCATCCTTTGAGCCCAACCAATTCCATGGCCTGCTGCCGCCGCAGATCCTGTTCTGTGGCGTGTTGTTGCTCCTGTCCCTGCTAAGTGTCTGTCCACCAACCAATTTTTCGGGGGGGTTGCTATAGGGTTTTCCGAGGGAGCCAGAGTCAGAGAGGTTCCCTGAGGAGCCACTACCGCTACCCCCACCAGATTGGATGGAGGGACCCCTTCTGCCACCCCCGGAGGGGGGGTTCAATTAGCCCCAACTATCGTCACCTCTTCCTCCCTCTGCTTTGGCAACCCGTCCTGCCTTGGGGATAGAGCCTCCCTCTTTGGTCCAGTCACCCTCGCTTGCTCTCCTGGTGTACTCCTGCTCACCTGGTGTCCTCCTGCTCCCCTGGCGCCTCCTGCTCCCCTGGCGCCTCCTGCTCCCCTGGCGCCTCCTGCTCCTTCGGCAAGGCCGCTGATGCTTCCTGCTGCTGAGGCAGGGCCACCGTCTCCTCGTCCTGCTCCTCCTGATCCTCCGTCGCCTGCTCCTGGTCTTACTCCTCAATTGGCTCCGGCTCCTCCTCTTCCTCCATCTGCTCCTGATCCTCCTCTTCCTCCACCGGCTCCTGGTCCTCTTAATTCTCCGCTGACTCTGGCTCCTGATCTTCCTCCTACAGATCCTGGTGTGTCCCTCCCCCTCATTCTTGTCTTGTGGCTGTAGCGGCACCTTGTGGGGGGATACTGTAACGGCTTGCCATGGCCTGTGCCATGCCGGTGGTTCTGTTTCTACGCTCTGTGTGTTATAGTTCTAGTTTGTCTGTTTCTATGTTCAGTTTAGTCTTGTCAGTGTAGTCACTTTCACCCGTGTCTTGTTGGACACAGATGCCACTTGAACATTTAGCTTTTATTTAAGTTAACGTTGACTTGCTAATTATTGACATTTGGTTGTCAACTAGCAAATTCAATGTCATAGCCCCCCCTCAGAAAAACCAACAACACGTCATTACATTCGCTGAAGGTAATGAGCTTCACGACTCATTCACGACTTTCTCATTCACAACTTTCAGTTCACGACTTTCATCCAATGTCGTTATATTGAATAATTTGATTTAAAAGTCTTTGATTAACGCGGTTTTGCCCAGTTACATGGACCAACACACAACAACACGTGTTGGTGCACGGACGACTGTGACCGATTGATCTCTTCATACGCCCACATTACTAGCAAATTGCTCGTTACGACTCCCATGGCTGCATTCGTCCACGCTACAACCCTTTAAGTAAGGCAGTTATTAAAACGTCCTTCAGGACTGGTGTAGACCGCCGGCACTCTGCACTGACCTGGTGATACTGTATGTGCACATGTCAGTGTGTGGGTTCGATCATACTGCATTACCTGTGGATGTAAATAGGCTTTTATTGAAAGCAGCTGTGTCACCACCGGTCCCATTTTAGTGAAGGGTCTGGTGAATTCTTCTAGGGTCCTGGAAAAATCTTTTAGGGGGCTGTAATATTCTTCTAGTGCCCTGTAATATTAATATCGCGGCATTTACTATGAGTGTTCTTTTGTTCATTTGGGAGAATACAACTTATTCTGTACATAGTACCCCACATGAAGGGTAAAAAAAATATTGAGACACCTGGCTTCAATAGCTGTTTATTATTCGGTGGGGTTTGGTCAATGCTGCATGCACAAAAGTGCTATGCTTTCCATTTGGAGTCAGTTATTGGAGACTGAAAATGGGAGGACAAAGAAGTTTCATAGAGTCAAGCTGGCCATAATGAGGCAGATAAATCAGAATAAATTGACCAGAGACAAAGCCAAAACATTAGTGCCAAAGTCAACTGTGTGGTAGATTAGGAAGAGAGAAAGCCCTGATTAGCTCAGTAATGGCAATCGACCTGGTAGACCAAAGAAGATGACAGACAACAGTCCAACAGATCAGGAACACTCCACACGAGCCAGGCATAAGTGTGTCGAAATTGACCATACACAGAGTACACTCAGAACTTCAGAAGCTACAGCGGAAGATGCAAATCACTAGTAAGTCTCAAAAACTGTCTGGGTTACCATTTGGAAAAAAGTACCTGAACGAACCTGCAGAGTTTTTGAAAAAATGTCTTACAGGCAGATGAGATGAATATGTACCTATACCCAGAAAAAGATCCAAAGTACACCACTGATATATCTGTGAAACATGGGATGGAGAGAGTTACGATTTGGGCTTGTATGGATTCAACTGGACCTGGCTCATTGACATGGCTCATTGACATCAGCAGAATGAATTCTAAAGTATACGAATGACTTCAAACCAGAGCCTGCCGTAGCGCTCCGAAGCAGAGGGCCATGACGTCGCACAGGGCCTGCCTTAGCGCTCCGAAGCAGAGGGCCATGACGTCGCACAGGGCCTGCCTTAGCGCTCCGAAGCAGAGGGCCATGACGTCACACAGGGCCTGCCTTAGCGCTCCGAAGCAGAGGGCCATGACGTCGCACAGGGCCTGCCTTAGCGCTCCGAAGCAGAGGGCCATGACGTCACACAGGGCCTGCCTTAGCGCTCCGAAGCACTAGAGGTGACAAATCATGCGGCACGTTGACTTAAGAGACAGCACTTCAATAATTATTTAGAACGCTTTGCGCCAGTGTAGTTCATTCATCTAAATAAAAGTAGTTTGTGGCAAATTTCATCTGGCCACACGTACATCAGCTGCCCTGGCTGAAAATACCTGGTTAGAGTTAAAGGGCCCCGCTAGGCCACAATTCTCCCGAACGCCTAGCCTTTATTCACCAGGCGGCTAAGCTTCTAGTGGAGAGCTTTTGGGCCAGAGTGTGGCTCTAGAATGAGGAGTAAGCCCACTGTCAATGGTTTAATCAACTGTCGTTCTTAACTCACCATTTGGTAACCTTTGAAAGGGCTATCAACGCCCTCCCCTTCAGTTTCTCTGATTGCATTTTAGCCTTTCGTTTTTTGGGTCTACACGGTCAGCTTTGTAATTTGCCGTCATCTTCTCCAGACTTCAATATCTAATCTTCTCTCACTTCAGCCCGTACTGATTCAGCTCTAAATCATTTGTTAATAAGCCAAATTAGAATTCTACTGACAATACCGCGGCATGTTTTTGCAGTTCTCTATGGGTGAACAGATGAAAGGAAATTATAAAGTAGCAAAATTAAAGTGATACTTCAGAATTTTTTTGTCATGAAAAACTATTCGTAGAACTTTGAAACCCTAAGAAGCAATATTATGAGACTTCCAGGAATCCTTGTGAAGCTGAATCAATAGGCTGGAACAGGGTTTGTGGTGTCTAAATAATTAGTCTTTAGTTTTACATTTTCTTTAAATTTAAATGCGCCAGCGATATACCTTTTCTGCATGACGGCATTTCATTTTGGTGGATGAATTGCATAAATGGTTTCAAAGTTTATTCTTCTGTGTGACTTTGTAACCTTAATCATTGAATGTGGTCAGAAATTATAGTAACAACAGTAGACGGATGACCATCCCACTTAAGTCGGGCTCTTCTACAGTCATCATTAAATAATGACAATTGGACAAATGACAGGACCATGTGATGATCTGGCTCAGATAGTTTTCTTTGTGCCACCCTCACCGTTTGTCTTAGCCCTTGTTGTTTCTTTGACAAAAACAAATAATGTTTTAGACTGTATATAAAGTGTTCATATCCAAACATATCTGACCAATTTTGTAATGGAGGTAAGCTAAACCTCCTGGTTTAGGTCTTTTGTTTCTTGAGATCGGACTGAGCCTGGTTTAATAGTTACACAAGCACCGTCCACCACTCTCTGTTTCGTATAGGCAAAGGGGGTTCACGAAATCTCGTAACTTGTTTTGTATGTGGTAGAAGATTTCAAACCATCTAATTAAGACAGGTGTTAATTCAACGAAACTGTTATCATTAAAGACAGATGGAGGTCTCTTTCTTGGCACTTGGTATACAGTTGGTTATTTCCACAGAGCTGGGACTACGAGCTATATCCGAGAGTGATTGAACAGCTCACATGAGACACCTGATAATTCCTTGTGACAGGATTTCAGAACATGGCGGCTGATGTTATCTGGGCCAGAGGCTTGGTTCACCGATGCTTTAATGCTCTATTACCATATGACTCCTCTGTAGCAAAATGACATTCCACTTATGCTGAAGATAGACTTGCACACAACAGCTCATCCTTCATAGCATTTCTGGTTTGACTGTGAAAAGTGTCGACACTAGCATAAAAAAAGTTCAGACTCAAACTCAATGCACTGAAAACACAAAATGTAGTGGTAATTGTATTGCGCCTCATAAGAACAATCATAAACACTAAGATCAGTGTTTATGATCTGACAATAAGAGAGAGAGAGATTGAGAGAGAGACTGGGGCTAGGCAGATCTGTGATGTGGCTACATTACGCCCTAGCGCCGGTGTTATGCTGCGCCTGATAAGAACATCGTCCCAACAGTCAAACATGGTCGTGGAGGAGCAATGGTCTGAGGATGCTTTGCTCAGTGACGAAGGCACAAATTCTGCTCTCTACCAGAAAGGTCTGAAGTAGAATCTCCTGTCATCTGTCTGTTTTTCACATCATTTTGTTTTAGCTAAGGTTCTCTTTGTCTTATTTTACATACTGTACACTTGTATGTAGATCCGACACCATTCAGTATGACAAATCTGAATCAGAATCAAAATCAAATAATTCACCAAATCAGGAAAGGGGCAAATACTTGGCACTGGAAACAAACAATCACTCAGTTTTTCTCAAAAGCTTTGAGCTTGTGCCTAATAAAACGCTGGGTTGATGTCTAAAAAGCTGTTTCAGATGGGAGCTGAGGGGAAGAATGAATCAACTGGAAGCCTAAGATAATTAGTTGGCCATGACAGTTGAATTCAAAAACTTCACAGGACATAGACAGTTAATGAAGCCATGATTATGTGCCAAGCAGAGTACCGACACCAGTTGGACAGCTCCTCCCACAGCTTGGACCCGGTTCTGGGAATGGCTGCCTTGATTGCCCAGGAGCCCAGGATTTGGTAATAAAACCATAGAGAAAAGCATCCCCTAACGGCCCTACAGCACCACTTGCCACCGCATCCATTCTCCCATTCAGGTACCGACAAGCACCGAACCGGATCCGTGGGGCAATGCTGCTGGTTCTGCATTACCAGATGTCATATTGTCACTTTCATTGCTTTGGTCTTGGCCTGGTCACAGCCAAGCTATCCAACATATTTTCTGCTGCCAAGTAACAAGGAGACGGCCCATGCCGGTTCCGGTCCTGTGTGCATTGACCATGAAGGGGTTGCGGCTGTGATTGGCTGTGAATAGTTTTGTGGGCTGGAGCTCTGTAGAAACGGGAAGTCAATGTTTGCAGCCTAATTAAACGGAGGCTAGTGTATTAACAACTGATTATCATCCTCCTCTCTTGAGATGCATGTCAACACCCTGTGAAGCACATGTCACAGCATATCAAAGCTTTGATTATGGCCGAGGGTTACACGGGCCCAAACCAGGTTTCAGTTTCCAGGCTGTTTAAAATGTATTTTTGTTTTTTTTAGCTCAACAAGCCCTCGACGGGAGCCTCTCTGTGTTGAGCGAAACAAACAACAACCCTGGATGCGTTCTACCCAGGTAAGCATATTTACTTTGGTGTGATTCTAAACTAATTTGAATAAATCTGTGCAACCCAATTTCAGGTAATTAAGCCTTTGGAACATCTGCAACTGGATTAGTGAGTGACATTAAGTTGTTTTGCTGCACTGGGCCTCCCTAACTTTGAATTTAATTCAAACATTTTAATACAACACCATATGTGCTTGACAGAATAAGCAATGAGCTTGGCTCGTTCTTAAAAAACCTACTGAAATATGGCAGTCGAATGGAAATATTATACACAGCTAATCCATTTCCCTCCACTTCTCCTGCGTACTGTGGCAAAGGTTGTTTATTGCCATAACAATCGCTGTCTGATTAATTATAAATATCAGGGCCCACTCTACATACCAGCCAGATCAACAGGCTGCGACAGACATATCAACCAGCCAATCACATCATCAGAACATATTCAGGAAGGAAGAGACACCTTCACCCCAGCTGATACCTGCCGGCTGCCGTGCATAAGCCGAATGACCGTTGGTGTGGAAGCTCTGCCCCCTGACCGTCAGATTTCCGCATGCCTGCGTGGCTAGGTGATTTCTGCCCTGCCAAATCCATTGATCCACTCCAAATTAGAACAATTACTGCCGCCTGGGCTTCCCTTTCTGCTGCCTTTCATTAAAAATGGCTCTGCCGATAGTGCTGTTTATGCCAAGATTAATGTGATCTACCACTGACAGGATGTCGTTAGGTGATTATTTCATTCCAAGGTGGTTACCAACAGGGGACGGGTACGGGGGGCGGGGGGGGGGCTGAAGGGGCAGGAGGATTGTGGGGCGCGAGGGTTGTGGGGCGGGGGGATGGGGAGTGAAGGTTAACACAGAAAGTTGGGAGGAAGGTGATGTCAACTCAATGTCTTTTACCTGAGACAAGGGTGTTAACGATATCAACACTGAAACAGTACATTACCTCACTTTAGTGATTGAATCTCCTTGTTGTTACGTCATCACCATGACCATTATGCTGTCGAGCTGTTACCTTACTAATTATACTGCCACTGCGTTTTTGCATGGTCGTCACGGATATGTCATAGCAATGGTTCCATATTACATTTGTGTAAGTAAAAAAACATTCATTTGGCGAGTTCTGTCTGTAAAATGGGAATGACGCTCTGACTTGGTCCAGCTCAATAATTGTGTCAGTCTCCTCTGGTGCGGGAAAATGGTGACGCTAGTTTGTAGTGTGTACTTTTATCTATTATATCAGCATGGAAATTATTATTTTCTGTTGTATTGTATACAGCAGTTTTGTTTGCCTTTAATGCCTTTTTCATTTCGTGTCGGACCACAGGAAGACTAGTTTTCGTTATGTGTCGGTGCCCAGGAGGACAAATTGCTGATCATTAGAAATGCTCACGGAGCATATGATAACAAGCCTTTAACTGGAAGCCAATTAAAATATAACAGAGGGGCCAAGCCACCATATCAGTGCTTTTTCTATGGTAACCGTTTGGGAGCACCCCCCAATGACAGCCCACACCGCTAACAAGAAGCAAAACGGAGCAGCACGTTTTACTGACGTTTTGATCTGTTAGAATGTGGCACAATGTTCCAAGTCAGAAGCCTGCTCCGTTATAATGTCATTGAAATTGCAGACCGTCTTTTCACTGGACATTTTCAAACTTTAAAAATCAAAAACGCCGGACGCGTAAGCGTGAATTATCACTTAGCCACAGCCCTGGAGAAGAAAGTCGTGTTCAGTGGTGGTGGCCAAACTCTGTAAATATGTCTCAGGGCTATAATGGTTAGCTCTATGGGCTCCATGCTAACCCCAGTCCTCTGTTAGTTGGCAGTTAACTTTTAGACATCCAGTGAGAAAGAATGCAAAACAACCTTATTTACCAAGCCTTGGACCGGAAAACAAGTGATTTCATCATTTTACCGATCTAGATGACAAGGCCGTGTGCCGGTATACACTTCACCGAGACAAAGGGATTCTGAGTGTTCATGCGCTGAAATGTATTACTGGTGTGGAAGCACACAAGAACGGAACGTGCAACTTCATTATTGTGTGATGGCACCTCTATGGGGTAAAATATGTTGTCGCTGAAATAAATGGAGCAAAGAATATATGTGTTTGCACCCGAGGCGTTCAGCAGCCGTAGAGAATGAATTGCGACAGCTGCACAGGCACAGATAGTTTCATTGTGCCGCGACAGCAAAATTGCCCTTGGGGGGGTGGCAGGATCCAAGAATCCAGGGAGGAGGGCCCAGAAAGCCCTGTGTCAGACCTTTCAGTGCCACAACAATGTCCCGGCACTTATGCGGTCGGACAGAGGACTGTCACAGGTTTGTCAGGTGGATCGCCACGGCAACAACTTTGGGCTAGCGACGTTGCTTTCACGTAAAGTGATTGGCAGCCCTACTGCCCGTTGGGTAAACGGAGAAAACATGGCCAACGGGCAAAGAAAGCGGTTAAATGTGTTAGCATTGAACCGTCAAGTGGATCCAACGGCAAAGTAAAAGCGTTGAATTACAACCTTAATTCCCGGATCTCTTGCCACTGGTTGTTAAAGTGGCGCTGTTCTCGAAAATTAAAGGCCTATTTGATTGTCTGAGGGTTCTTAATATGGATGCCAGAATGTTGAGCTACCATAATGCTACTTTTAAAAAGCTTGATTGGGTGTCATTTCTGAGTTAGATACCTGTCTGTGAATGTAAGCCTACAGCCCTTTCCAGTTTCAGTGTCTGGAATACAGAAGGCATTTAAAATTCTTTGTGATTTTTTAAATGAGTGTGTACAGCAGGATACAGAAGATACAGCCTATTCCAGGTTCAAGGACTGAAAAGTTCCACTAAAATAAAGTGCCCTTGGTTCGGAGAATACTAACGAGTTACCTTGACAACCCCAACTTTGACAGGTGTGCTGGTCAGAATATGGGATTCTGACCAGGAGTTTGACCTTTGACTCTCCCTATGGCGTTTCTTTGGGCTTGTTCTAATTGGACTTGTTCTAAATGCATCAGGGTGTCAGGTCTCGGTCCGCCAAGCTCAAAGCCCGCTTTTATCCACAAGCCCTGCCCCCAAGCCATTCCGGCCCTGCCCCAACAGCATAGCATCCTGATGCCCACTGCTGGCTGACCTCTGAAGCTAAACAGGGTCTGTCTCTGGATGGGAGAACATGTGACATCTTTGGGCAAGCAGGTCAAAGAATACAATCCCAATACCCCAGCTCATTACCCTATCTAGGGTGCTGTCCTATTGTTTAACAGGGGTCTCCAGACACGGCCAGTGAAGATCCCACGGCGCTTATGCTAAGTGTTGTTATCCCTGGTGTCTTTGCAGTGATAGTGTATCATCACGGCAACCTAATCATCCCCTGCTTTTGACTGACTCATTCATCCTCTCCCCTGTGCCCTTTGGCAAAAAAGAAAAGAAAAGTACCTTAGGGCGTTAAATGAATGCAATCAATAATGTATTTAAGTCACTCTGGATAAGAGCTTTGACTAAATGGCTAACGTTTTAAAATGAGACTGAGCACTGTATGTACATGTTTAATAAAAAACGGTTATTTAGTTCAGGTTTCTAGGGAGGGCCATTTGGAGGACACAGCATTGGAACTGATTTTCAAATCATTTTTGTGTAAAAATATAAAACTAAAGGACCAGAGGAAAAATAATGAAAACCACTTACGGCCTGTAGTTGTCAGCAGGTGATGAACAGCTAGGTTATTGATGATAAACCACAGAACTCTCCAGTCATTTGAGAATTAGTGGGCTATAAAAATAAATTAAGAATCAGAAGTAAAATATTCCAAACAATGGAGGTAATCCAGGTGTCAGCAGGTGTTGAACAGCTAGCTTATGGATGATGAGCAACAGAACAACACCAGTGTTTTGAGAATGATTGGGTTATTAAAATTAAATAAAAGACGGTGAAGAAAAATACTCAAAGCCGTTGAAATCATCCAGGTGTCAGTTTGTGCTGTACAGCTAGGTTACTGACGATAAACAATGTAACTCTCCAGTCATTTGCATTAGCACTCTCTCCTTTGTGAAGCCCTCTGATAAACCCCCAGAAATACTAGTAATACCACTTCTGCTTTATTTTCATTCAGAACACTTGTTCCTTGCCTTGGGCTATATATGCACGTATCGCTACCACTCACTCAGCTTTCAGCGTGTTCGAGACCAAAAAGGGGCAATGGCGTTTCAGAATTCAGATTTGGGCGTCGTCATCCTCCTGAAGTTACGGAAATGACTTTTCGACTGTTGCATGTTTTCTGACCCTCTGCTGCTCGAGGTTAATTGCAATGTGCTTAGGCAAAGGGACAGGTTTATGCAGTGTCAGGGATGGCAATGAACGTGAAGAGCTTTGTGTACAGCCTAGCCCACTGCAATTCAGTTTCCAACTAATCTCCCACTCAAAGAGACAGGCCTCTTGCTAATCTGTTCTTGAGCAAAGGACTGCATTTTAATTGCCTCAAATACTTATTTCATATATCTATGTCTACAGTTATTTATTCATTATTCTATGTTCAATCCATCAGCATGTCCATATATATATATATATATATATATATATATATATATATAGCAATATTAGCAAATTATATAAGTAAGATAAGCACATTCTAAACATCTGTTATTTTGCAGCCAAAATCACATAGGAACCGAAATAAAATCGACTGCTCTCACAATACAATGTTGTACTTTGGTATTTTTAAAAGATCAGCAGAAGGCCTAATTTATCTTAAAATATACATTATCTTTGCATATTTACAGGTAGAATATTATACACAACCACTAATGATATTTTGTGGTATTATGATATTTGTTGTGTGGTAAGAATAGACCATTTACCAATATATTCATTTATATATTGGGGCGCAAACGCTTGGTACATAGCTGTTTGATATACAGACACTTTGTTCATTCATGCACCACATAGTTTTAGCGCATACATCTCACTTTGTCCTGTTTCATGTGAGTATGTATGTATTACTGTATCTATTACTCAGGTGACTTGTCTAGAGTTGTCTAGTCAATTGTTTGATGTTTATCTCTGTGTTTTGTTTGTACCAGGGAAAAGTTTATTTTTTTTATCAAGTTGCCCTTGGGCCTACACAACCCGCAGGAAAACCTTGTCTAAATACACTAGTTAGAACTGAGCGGCCCTCCCACTGTTTTAGTATAGGTTAGTAGTGCGCTAAGGGGTTCTTGAGGCAGGCAAGTTCTGTCTAGTTTTTTACTTATTGTTTCATTCCTTGGGTCCAGCTCAGCCCATAATAAATGTATGTGTGTGTGAGGGTAGCTTTGGTTGTCTGTCTTTTTTTTTCTTCTCTCTGTTCCTTTACACTTTTACTATTGGCTTGTTACAGGTCTTGGTACCATCCACCCTAGACTGCTAGAGCCACGGGGTTCGTATAAATGACGCTTCAACTTGAGGGGATGACTGCAGATGAATAGCACGACACCAGGCCATACCATAACCTAACCCCACAGCAACCAATGGTCAGTCTGTTCACGAAGCAGACGTCAGCAACACGATCATCTGGCCGACACTCAACACCGTCGGCCATCCGCTTGGAACCGGGATTCGCCCACAAACGACACTTCCTCAGTGTGCGATCGGAGGTGGGTATTGGCCGACTGGTTGGTTACCATGCCCGAACGCGGTCCGGTCCGGATGAGGACAATGAGCGTGTACATCTACTTCGCCGAGAAGGTTTCTGACAGTTTTTGTGGACCTTCAGTTGTGCAGTTCTCTAACCCTGCATAGGAGGGGGATGTTGGTACAAGTGCACACAGGCCTGAGGTTAACTTTGGATCGAGAGCTCTGCTTAGAGTTATTACGTCATTCAGATTTACAAAGTGTAATTGTTTCAAGAATCTACACTTTCCTCCTTTTACATGAGACTCACAAGTCAAGACATCAGTGGCATTGCGTTGAGTGTGACAAAACTGCACGTTTTATTGTTCAGTAGAGTTGCCTTGTATTTTCCCCAGTACAATACACACCTGTGCAGTAAAAACGCTGTTAAATCAGCTTACTAATTTAACAGCACGACAAGGGATGTAAACACACTTATGCACAAAATCTGAGAAAAGCCTTTTGTGTGAATGGATCATTTTGGGGTCTTTAATTTCAGCTCATGAAACATGGACCCAACACTGCATTTATGGTTTTGTTTAAGTACATCACTTCCAATAAATGACCCACTTTTTATGGATCCATTAAACACATATTTTTCAGCAAACATTCAGGGTAATATGGATGTTCGTGTGAGAGATAATGTTAATTTAATAGCAGGGCCCATGGCTCTGCATTTGTGATTTTTCTGATTTGCATAAAACACACACAAACACAGACGTTGTGTGACCATACTCTAATTGACTTGCACCCATCCGTTAGTTTTGCTTTAACCAACATACGTAAGCTCCTTTCTGCACTGGTGTTATTATTTCTGATTGGACATGCCGTCTTCAGTTCAGCCATGTGCAGGGAGAGCACAGCACAGGACAGGGCTTAGGGAGCTATTAGAGCTTTGACTACTGCTGAGACAAACTGAAGTCTGGCAGGTGTTGCCCTTTAAGTACTTGGTCCCCATGTTGCAATTGTGTGACAGTGTGGAGATTTATATTATAAGGTTGACTGGAGTAATTCGACCCGCTGGATGCTCTTGTAAGCTTTTATGCCAAAAAGTGAATAAATGAAATTACCTGGCAGCGTTGGTGCATCAGGTGGCCTGACTGTTAAAGGATATGACTGGTAAACAAAAGGTTGCTAGATTGAATCCCTGTAGGTGAAAGAATTCAGCTGTTTTGTCCCTGAGCGTCGGATCTGCCATCTCGGTGGCTTTGGCGTGCAAACTTCCCTGGCGTATCTCGTCAAACTAACTTAGTACAATGTACTATATGTTTGAAGAAATATTCCAACGCGTATCATCCCTCGGGTACACCGTAAAGAGGAATATGAAAGTAAACGTTGTATAGATATAAATATTTTTTTTGCTTTTCAAATGCTCAATTGAGTCATGATGCATGATAACTAGAGCACGTGTGCGTGATAACGCCACACCTCCCTACCAACCCACGGCCTTACCGCCTAAAGGAGACTCGCAGACATCTCAACTGACTCAGCAGACGAATAACAACAAAAAAAAACATTAAAGAATGCAACAGATTAAAACCTGCAGCCGGTGAAGTTTTCCATTTTATTTTTCATTTTCATTATCTCGCCGACCGGTGAAAGTATAAATGCCAGGAGGATTAGAGAAATGACATGGGCTCTCGCCTTGCCTGCCCCACTGCTTATCCTCCCCGCGTAGGCTACCGCTCTCCTCTCCTGTAGGCACGGCTCCTGCTGCCGGCGGCATTCCTCATTCAGCACCCTCGGCACACTCGACTGGCTCTCCAGCCGCAGCGTAGTGTCTTAAGAATTCCCCCTAATCCCTGAGATCTATTACAGATAGCGGGCCTGACACAGGCGACAGAGATTAGAAGGGGCAGATACTGACTGTATTGATTGTCCCTCTCATCCCAAGTCCGGCCCAGCTGCTTGGCCCTGTAATGGAACGCAGTAATGAATTTCGGCAGCCAGTCAGAACGTCCGGAACTTAAGTGAGTATGAACTGAGCTGTACTGCAGAGGGCTTCTAGACTGATAGTCGGCACGGTATGAGGTCGGGGCACAACGTTTAAAAAAAGAAAGCCCCCCCCCTCGCTCCCACATGTCTATTAGTCAGGGAAAGAGGGCAGCGGACGAACTCTCTCATTTTGTTAAGTAATGTGATTAGCCGGTGTTTAGAGGCATTCCCCAAATGTTTTTGCCGTAATAGGCGTTTAGGTGACAAGTGGAACGGAGCAGTCACTCGACGCTCACTTCTAAGATGGGAAGACCAAGTCATTTTACGCTCACACACGCCACACCAATGTTTTGAAACAGGAAATGTTTGAAGTGGCATAAGATTTTTTTTGTGTAGAGATTTGACAAGATTTGTAAAAGCAATTTTGTTCTGTGTTATTATCCCACTCTTAGCTGTAAATATAGGCCGAAAATACATGTCAAAACATTAGACTAAGAACTGAAAATAAACACACAATTTACCTTTAATGCCAACAAGCTCTAAGGGGAAATACTTTAAAATAAGATACACGAAAAGGGTTGACCATTACACTATTCATTCTTTAAACTTTTGTGAATCATTATAAACCATAAAAACATTTATAAACATTTCTAAAACAATGGTTAAAGTAATGTCATAGCTCGTCAAGGCTTGCCAAGTAGTGAGCCAAGTTACTAACCATTTCAAAATGCGTTTACAAATGCTTATAAGAACCTTTGCGTACCCTTACTTTAAATGTTGCGCGGGTAAACAATATAGTTCTTTCTAGATGTTTGTGTTTTCTGACCATTGTTAAACTGTCTCGAGGTGTCTCGCACAAATTTACAACCCATACATATTTAATGAGTGCTTTTTCCAATCACATTTGGAGAGTAGGACTGGACGTTTTAACATGGAGTTATACATGTACATAACTACATAACTTGGGTGTTCATCTTCTCAATGGGTGGTCGATCTTCTGAAATACGCGGAGTAACGAATACCTGACTACTCTATCTATTTATTGTAATCTAGATTATCATTTATAAAAGATATTTCTAACTGCTAGAAGGATAACTCGTTTTGAAATGACATGCCAATGGCCATGTGTGAGGTATAAACATTTACAACTGTTGAAAGAATATTTAATTTCTAAGTACGATACCAATTGCCATTTTAAAGTTCTGCACGTTTGTAACTGCTGAATCTATTTAATTGCAACCACCCGTTCTAAACACGTTCCTGAATTTACGTGTGGTCCGTGTGCAGCCGATTGTTGGTTGACCAGCAGGAGTGTTGGGGGGGCCTAGGGTGCAGGTGTTCTGGGGAGATGTGCTAGGAGACCAGGGAGCGATGCTAAGCAGCGGGGAAGCATCTTAGATCGGGGGTGGGGATTGGACGCACATAAGCTGGTGTGGCATCAACCATGCTGTTGCAACCTCCATAAACCAGCCTGATCTTATTATTTAACATGTTTTCTTATAATAAAAATTCTGATCGTAACCAAAATGGCCGACAGACGCTCAGCTCCCCTGAACAGTGTCATGTCTTGGCACGGCTGCTCTGCGCCTCCTTCCCCGGAGTATCTGGTCGCTCCTCTTTGTAGTTTTGTTTTATTTTTGTCTCAGTGTTTTTGTTAAAGGTCGGTTAGGTTGGGCTACTGCGCCTGTTCAAATAGTCCCACTGATTGTGATGATGCTAAATCACCAATATTTAGTGGTTACAACCGAATGCATTAGCACAGTTAGAACTTTCTGCTACTATGACTTATTGAATAAAAGAGGCATTTTTTAAAACACTTGTGTATCTTTGTTTTCCCTGTACAATGCTCCCAAGCTTTGTATAACACTTAAAAACGGACTGTGGCAGCATTACAATTGGGACCAACCATTTCTGCACTAAATAATGACTTGACAATGATGTTTTCATGAACTTTCCGATACCATTCTGATGCATTTCATTCACTATAAACCCTAGGCCTGAATCCAATATCAAATATCAACCCTTCAAGCAGACATGTCGTCCTTCCAGAATAATAGTTCCTGTTAGAAACAATCAATTTGAATGGTCTGGCTCTTGGAAAGAGTAGAAAAGCATGTGCCTTACTGGGTATGAGGACAGAGGGGAACATTACATCAGAAGCTGGAGCATCAACACTTGTCTGTTGAATGGGCCAGTGTTTGGGGATTGCAGAATCGACTCTGTTTGAACTAATGATTGAAGTCTTTTTAAAGAGCCCTGTGTGACGCATTGTCCTTTTGGGTCTTTCTGAGCCAGATGTGTTGGTTTGAAGTGTTTCCCGAGCCTGGAGGTAGTAGGCTCTCCATACGACTGGACTAGGATTTCCGTTTGTAGGGAACGTGTATGTAGGTCATCGATCATCAGTGTTGTCCAAAGAGAAGGATAATTGTCGTTATTGCGGACACAAACTAACCTACAGGTTGTGCATGCTCTGCTGTACCCATAGCTTCAGCTGTGTGAAAATACTCCCCCATAGAGGTGTCTTTTATGTACAGATTTGGACTCATGGGTAATTGAGTTTAATTCCAGCCCCATTCATTGACTAAGGTAAGCTAACTGACAAAGCACATCAAACAAGAATCACCCTGAAGCCGTTTATGCGATGACTGTAAATGGTTATCAGGTGACATTAGAAATCCTAGTATTATTAGCAATTTTGGATTGAGGGCCGACATTGACTGGGCTCTAGACCATGTAACCAACCCTAAGCACAACCACAACCCTAAACCTAACCTTCTTGTTTTCAGGCCATCCCTGTGTGGCTTTGGGTGCTGGCAGGCGAATCCCCACCCAGTCCCAGGTCTCTCGGAGACTCTTCAGCAGGTGTTCTTTCAGGATATCTCTGTATTTGGTGCATCCTTTCTGCCCTCTATTTTCACAGGCTTCTCATGCCCTGATGCTCAGAAACATCCCTGTAGAATAATTCACTGCTGTGCCTTATTCTCTCCGTTTCTTAATAATGGACTTTACTGTGCTTCGGGGATATTCAGTGCCTTAGAATGGTTCTTAGATTTGCGTTTAATGTGCTTTCTTCCTGATGTACTTTTTTGTTTTGAATTGTACTAACCAAGTGTGGGACCTCCCAGAGATGGGCGTATTTACCTGAAATCATGTAAAAATTCCTTTATAGCGCACAGGTTGACTCCACTAAACTAATTAGATGTCATCTAAAGATGGCTGGTTGTGCCACAGCTCATTCAGTTTAGTCATAGCAAAGGGGGGGGGGGGGCAATGCCTTTGAATAGAAGAACGTCATACCAACTGTAAAGAATGGGGGCAGTGATATTATGGTCTGGGGCTGGTTTGCTCTCCTAGGGCCTGGACAGCTTACCTTCACTGAGTCTATCATGAATACCATTTGTACCAGAGAATCCTTGAGGTGATCAGAAAGCTTAAGCTGAACAGATTTTTTTTTAACCTTTACTCTCGCAGTGTGGTATCTTTTAAATACCTCCTTTAAGAATGAGCCCTCAATTGTCTTGTCAAATTCATATTCTTCACTTTTCAATGAACTTGTCGTACACAGAAGTAGTACACTGGAGCTGTTATTTTATCCAGATTATGATATTGCGGATCTGTAGATTTAGATGAAATGAATGAATGATTTAGATTAATGATTTTTCAAATTAGGTTGCCTTCATCTCTCAATAGTGAGGAAGTGAAGATTAAATAAAGACAACTTCACAGAGGGAGTACTTTCTCATGAGGTTGCTGTTACAATTTGTCATTGTACAGAAAATCGTTTGATTTGTCGGTGAGAAGTTCAACGGCTCAAACAGAAAGTAATTAGAGGAATTGACCGAGTCTCCAAATCACTGTAGGAATTTGCCAATTGATTGTAGGCTTTTTTTAACATGTAGAACGCTGGTGTGCAGACTGGCTGATCCAACCTCAAAGGTAGAACATCAGAATTGATCTGACACTCATATTTGCACTTCAGTTCGTCATTTGTATGTACTATAAACTGCTGTGTGTTTACAGCGCTTGCTTGCTGCTGCTTATACATACCTGTCCAGAGCATTATTTATACGAACTTTGGTAAGGCTGCAGGTGATTAGTCTTATAAACCAAACCCTAGGCGAATATTGATTATGCTGTAGCTTTGATTCATTGTAGGTGGCAACCTGCCTGGGGAGACCGGTACTGTATATGGCCAGATGGGTCGCTTTATGGACCCCGTGTACAAGATTGGTGATCCAGGTTGGTGAAATGCATGGATTAAACGGATCTCACTTATTGATTTTGTATTGTCACTTTGCAAGGTGTCAACAGGAACAAAACTGGTTCAGATATTTTGAAAATGTCAGACATATAATTGTTTTACAGCAATGTATTCATTGTCCCCCTGTCCTTATAGTTATTTTCCTTCGACAAGAGAAACAGTACATGATGATTTTACCAATTTTTAACCAAATGTGTAACTTTAATCCAAAAACCTTTAAATATATATATATTTTAAATGGGGACAGGAAAATTGAGACTTTCGGAGACCTTTTCAACATTTTGGACCACGTTATTTGGCCAAGTCAGTCACACAGACACACTCAGAATAACATCAAGTTCATAGAATATAATCTCAAATAATAAGCCCAAACGTCTAAACATGACACCCAAATCCCAAAAACTAAAACAACCCCAGTGCAAACACTATGTCTGATTTCTATGTTTTACCTTAAACGTAACGCCTCATCCAGAAGTCGCATTTTCCCTAGTGCGGACCTCCCAAAAAAATGCGCGGGACCCAATTTGTCATATTTGACAATAGGTGCACATAGACCTGGAAAACTCACACGCAAACGTGCACACACACGTACACACACATTATGTAGTGTCTAATGGCGCTGTTTGCCCAGCTCGTCTGTGTCCCCCATCACCCTCTTTAGCCCAGCCCGTGCCACATCCCCTGGGCTCGGCACTGACGCAGTGCAGCGCCGACATCACACAATAGCTACAAGGCTTGGCTAATCACAGTATTGATCCTGTAATTCTACCCATTTGAAAGCCTTTAGCTCAGTGGGTGGCATCAATGAATAAAGTCCAGCCTCAGCCAGAGCCTGTGTCTCGAGGGATGTGATTGAAACCTGCAGCAGCCTGCCTCACATCAGAGAGAAGTGCCTCTTCAGTATTCAGGGCTCGGACTTCATAGGAGTCTCCCACAATTATGAACAAACAGTGAATCGACCCCTTTGTCTGCATCCTCGCCGACCCGGTGGGTTCAGTACGAGTCAGGGCTGTGGCGCTGATGTGATGTGCTAGGGTTAATTTGCTTAACATTTTCTCAAATGAATCGGGAAGAGAATGTGTGCGCCGCCGTGAAACGCGTGAGTGGGCCCAAAATAAGAGCACCAACTGATTCTATCGTGTCACTGATGCCGACTGCTGGGCGTAAACCCGAACCCGGGATCAACCACAGGGAAGTCCAGGAGACCGCCTGGTGCAACGGCGTAGGTTTGGATCGACTGTTTTGAGGGGGGTCGAGGGCAATGGTCATGACCGCCCCACTCCACCAAATGTACACCCCTAACCCTGTACCTCAGCAAGACAGGTGACCCAAATTACCCCTAGGTCACTGCTATAGATGAGAATGTGCTCCAAATCCATTTACCTAGCAAAATAAGTGTTAAGTTTTAAATGAATGAAAATCATCAGCCCTGAAAGATCAAGGCAAACTGCGGAGCATTTAAGAATGCAGGCTGCCTGTGATGAGGCAGATGGTGCTAGGCTGCTAATGATGGGTTTGGATTCTGCATGGTGCTGTGCATCTTGTAATTGACCCTTTTGGATCTTTAAAGAGCAAACCAGAGGCACCGTGTGCACACCACCTTAATGACATGTTTTTGTCTATCTTTTAATTACGGAGCAGCATTAGCGAAGGGAGCAGCATTAGCGAAAGGAAGCAGCCTTAGCATATGGGCTGGTTAGTCACATAACTTGAACTTAAAGGGTGTTCCGCCGAGAGAATTTAATGCAGAAAAGACAGACAGTATTTTTATTTTTTTCACTTTCGCTCGACCAGCCACACCCCAACCTTATTCCCAGTAAATGTCAAGTAAACCGTCCCATACAATTAAATAGTTCATAACAAAGGACAGGAACATGCATATGACTTGAAGGGACTTTCAGTAACAGAAAACAATGGGTGCTTTTGCCGTTCTTCTCTTGGATGTCTTCCTCCCTCTTAGACTGTCTTGTTGCCGCGGCAGTGCCATGTCTGGGGTATGGTGTCCCACTTCTTTTCCCCTCTGCTGCACCCCCAGGGCCTTCTTATGCATCTATCCTGATGTGTTGCTGCCTCCAGAATGTTCCAGCACCTACCAGCGTTCTACCCAGTGGGTGCTGGTGCAACGCGGTTAAAGGCGAGAGCGCGTTCGGACCGCCAGTTCTACCTGAAAGCGGCAGGCAAGTTGATGTTGGAGGTTTGGCTTCGATAGAGTCCTGCATAGGGCATCATGCCATACGTTCTCCTCTGTGTCCTGGTGTTTATGAAGCTGTGATTATGAAATGACACTTTGTTAGGCAGAGATACGTCTGAACTGCTACCGTGATCTGGTCGGCAGTGCACTGTGGGAAATGTGGTTCCATTTGGGACACGGCTATGCAGGACGTTCCGGCGTATTAATAACAACATCTTCACAGACATCAAAAGGCAGGTGAAACTGTGGCCAAACAGTTGAGCCGTTTGGCAATCCTCGATATTCGGTTGCTTTTCCACTCACATCGACTGAAAGAGCTGTGAGGGATTGCTATTGTTTAGCCTTTAATACTCTCGTTCATGCACATTTTCACACTCATTACGTATCAAACAGATAGCGCCGCTCAACCTGCCAGCAGTCCGTCCATTCATTTCCTATCGTCATTAACGACTGAAGCGATTAGGTTGCATGCCTTTTTCATCGCGGTTAGCCGTAATGTGAAGGACCCACTCTATGGTTGGCCATGGTCCATTAAATTAGTCCCAGAGCCATACGTCTTTGTCTGGGCGGGCAAACAGTTGATGCATGATAAGAGTAATCCCAGCCCCATGTTGGGCGCTTTGGTTCGCTGTGTGGGCCGGGGCCATTCAGAGAGCTGTGTGCTGTCAATTACTCCTTCTTGTCTGCTTTGTCTCTGGATTTATGGGTCCGGTTAGAACCACATGCTATGTCAGCTCTGTGGGCACACACTCTGTTGACTGAAGTTAACCGATAGCACTTGATTATAGCAACTTTCAGAGCAGTGTTCGTCATTGGGGTGAAAATCTCAGATTTCCGTGTTTGCAGACACACAAGAACCGACGTGAAGTACATTTACAGGTTGTACTGGACTTTTAAACTATTACATACCAATTTCCAAAGATGTTATTTTAAATGTTCTGTTTTGTCTTGGTTACTGTCGTCCATGTTTGAGTCGTTACTGATTCAAAGTATTTAAGTGTATGAGTCTGTTTGTGTGTAGAGTGCGTGTGTCCATCTGTGTAATCAGAGCTTTAGGAGTGGTTCAACCAGAGGAAGTAACAGTGCAGGAAGTAACAGTGCAGGAAGTAACAGTGCAGGAAGTAACAGTGCAGGAAGTAACAGTGCAGGAAGTAACAGTGCAGGAAGTAACAGTGCAGGAAGTAACAGTGTAGAGAGAGCAAAAGGTGAGATCACATGCCACATCTGCATAGCAGCACCGTTTTCACAATAGTAACCCGTTTTACAAAGCCAAAATATTGAATGAATTCCCTGCCTCGGTAGGCTCGAGTGGGTTGCCTTGCCCCCTTTGCAACTCTTTGTTCTGAGAACTTTTTCAGAGCAACTCCGTCTTCCCGGCGCCTTGTTTGGGAACAAGTTTGAAGTGCTGGGGATGGGCCACACTCTGGCTACACAAGCCTTAGCCAGCCAATGGTCACCCACAATTCCCCTTCAGCGCTACCCACAATCCCCTTCAGCGCTACCCACAATCCCCTTAATCGCATTAGCTAGTTCTCAAAGGGGCTAGAGCCGAATCGGATTAATTGCCCTCCACTATGCAAAGCAGGCACATTGTAACGGAAATGCAATAGAGAGAAATGTAATGAGTGATTACTGAAACATTCCACAGCCGCTCAAAGGTTCTAGAGAAAATATGTTCGTGGGCTTTCTTCGTTCGTGTCCGAACAGCATTCCTGTCCATGTCCAACGCTCACATCCGATATTCCCAGCAGATGGATGTGTAAAACACATGGGCAGGAAACTGTTACCGGATTCTTTTCTACTATTAATGGTCAGACAATGGCACTGATTATGACGCCATAAGCTTCCCCACCCCTCAACCTGATAGAAAAACCACTGCAAATACTCTGCCCACAAACGTAAATACCACTGAGTAGCTGATTATATTTCATAGTTTATTTATTTCTATTTCTGCTTTTGTTGTGCAGTCTTGTGCATTTGTCTCAGTTGTCCATGTGTTGTGTGTCCAGTTCATATGTCCTTGTACACGGCAGTTGTGCTTGCTGTTCCCAGATGCCGGGTGTCTCTCTCAATGCCTTTTGCAGAACATTCTACTTTTCTATTTCTTCTGAGAATTTATTTTGCACTTGGATTCATTTTTTACGGCTCATTTCTTTTATACTTTTGCTGACATTTTCCTTTTTACACACCTTTCATTGTAATCTGAGCACACCTTTAAAACAGGTTTCCTTCTGTTCATATAAGCAATGAAACTTGGACTTCAATATCTCTAATGTCTTATGCCAAGCTTTTTCTTAGGGTTTTAGGAGTTTAATGAGTGACACACAACAACGTACTTTGTTTTTCTTTCGGTCAAATGAGCAAGCGCTTCATGAATTCCCTATTGGACATCCCGAAAGCATATAAACTGAACCTACGCTTATGTGTGTGTTCCCTCCAGGGCACCGTATATCAGCTCTCATTCCACCCGCCGGGAGAGGTCACCATGGGAGGGTCATTTGTTAATGAAATGTCCTGAGAGGGTCATTTTTATGAGGCATATTTTGCCAGTGTGCAGTAAATCTGACATTCGAGGTTAATATTGCCGGCAGAAATCCACAAGACAAGAGACAGATATCCGCGGGGTGTCATTCATCCAGTTTCGAATGAAGGTTCTGCCTGGCACCACGTCTGTATCGGGACACCAGCATTTGTTGACACAGGAGCTTCTTCACCAAGTGTGTCGAATTTGCTGAACATATGTTTGATATTTATGTTACAGATGTCTTTGGTGAATGTGAGAAGTCACATGCTTTTTACAGCGGTCTGGCACTTCGATTAAATACACACCTAGATATGTTGATTAGAGTCTTGAATGAGATCAACTATGAAGGCCCACAACGTAAGTGATTATTTATGTTTTGTGTTCAAATAATTATGATGGCAGGTAGGTGTTGCTGGTTGTAGTCTTGTCACTCAATCCCAGCACATTCCTTGCATGCTCTCATCACTCTGAATTCTGTCCAGTGGAATGCAGAAGGCCAATTTGCAGATGTATCTCTTAGCATTGAATGCTATAGGGAAATTATTTTCCTAGTTTTTTAAAATTAAATTCCTTAAGCTGTCATGGCCGCACTGTCAGAGGAGGCAGGCTTGGTGGACGGCAGTCGAATCTGAGGACGATAAAATAAATCTGAATGAAAAGACTCAATGTGAAAGACTTCAGAAGTTGTACACACACTCCCTCTGGGCTCCCACTGTGTTCTCTGCACAGCCTCTTCTACTTTTTAATTGGCCAAAACTTGACAAGCAAACAAACTCAGAAAGATTGTTTCCACAATTAAAATAATTAAGTAGGGTTATATTTGTACTGGTGCCATGTCACTTTTGCATAACTGAGTAAGTAAAGGTTATTGAGAACTTGAACGGTTAGTTGCATCTGAAATTCTACTTAAATCTGTAGTTCACGGAAGTTGCCTTCCAAAACGGGTGCCTTTTTGGCCTGATGACGACCTTGTTTGTATATGATCCCTTTAAATCCAACATAAACTCTGATAGGGCATCATGTTTCAACTGAGTGGTGCACACATTATTGTAATTGTGATAAACAGACATTCTGTCAGCCATCTTCAGTGACCACATTATTGTTTTTTCATATTTCATGATTATCCGTGCTGTCACTTATTGACTTTCCATATTTAACTGTATTGACGTTATAGTCCTCTTAAATAGAGGTCATGTCTTTGTGTTCCAGCCTATTTTGTGCCTAACACCCCATTCCATTAAAACTTCGCAATCACAGACCCAAGGTTTTTAATCTTCTTTTTTATGTTACAATAGTTTTTGTATTCAATATTTTGGCAAATTTGGAACACATTTGTCCTTACAATAATGACCTGGCAGGAGGCAAAAGGCCTCTTATGGAATGGGTATAGAGACGGAATCAAAAGAAATAGACAGCACAGACAGAAACACAGTTTTATTAATGATCTCTTCCATAGTTTAACACTTCGGCTGGTGTACTGCTGAAACTCCCTCATTGATGAATAAACAAAGATGTTGTATAAAACAGTTTTTTGTCAAAATGCATTACACTGTTGCTCTCATTACTTTACCGAAAAGTGACATGATTTGGGTGAACTCATTAACCACAGCTTCCACCCACTGTGTTTCATGCGAGTGAAGTCAATCCATATTAAGCGATTTGAAAGGTCTGATGAAAACAAAATAAGAACCTGCTTGTCGACGTTCAGAGTTAAGACGACTGATCTGTCAACCAACAGAGACACAGCTACATTTATCTGTTCCCATCACCTCCTCAATGGCTGCAATCTCTTCCAATTAGCCAACTGGCTCATCCACTATTTTCATCCCTGTAACAAAAATAATATCCTGCTTCCAAAATTTTTGCAAATCATGTAATCCCTGTATTTAATTGAAAATTGGAAAGACAACATCACATGTTGAATCAGAGATTTTGTTTTTGGAAAATATATGCCTGTTTTGAATATGATGCCAGCAACACATTTTAAAACATTTGGGACAGGGGCATGTTTCCCCATGTGACGCATCTCCTCTTAACAACCCTCTGTAAGCAGTTGGAAACTGAGGAGAAACATTGCTGTAGTTTTAAAAGTGAAATGTTTTCCCATTCTTGCTTGATATAATATTTCAGCTGTTCGACCCACACAGAAAACTCATTCAAAACACTCCATATGTTCATGGTAAGTATAACTGGCGCCTAATACAATGCGTGTAACATATTTTAGTGTTGAATATTATGTGTTAAAATAATGAAATAAATGAATTTGCTGTACTTCAAGCGTTTCTCATCAGCACATCATGGAATCCAGCTTCAAAACATATTTTCCAGAGAATCTTGTTGCTGTAGTGAGTTAATTATAGTTGGCAAAACAGGGAGCAAACCAACAACCACCAGGTCATATTGCATTATTATATTTTCAATTGTCAATGAAAGGAAAGAAACAACTGGTTAGAGTCAGTAATCTTAATTTAAGAAGGACCTTTATTCACAGTATCATACAACTGCTATTGTGTCAAAATACAATGATAAATGTTTAGTAAATACATCAGTTTTGACTTTAGTCTCTGTCAAGCAGCTTATAGCACCTTTTTCAGTTTCAATATAATGAACCACTTTGTACTCCAAGTTTACATTGAAAAAAAGACTCATGAAAAGAATATGCTTACATTTTAACAAAGTATCATGAATGCCATTCCACTCTGTAAAAGTACTTCAATGAAATGACTAGATAACAATAAACACACGAAGGGAAACAATACAAGTATGGAAATATATCACTTAATGTAAATGCATATTACCAATTGTAATTTTGTGATTTAAGAAAATATATTTACATGTGTTTAAGACATTTGAAACTAGCCAACATCGAATGTGTAAATATATGTATGAAATATATGCCCATATATTAGTAATACATATCATACATATATAGGCATATGTTGAATAAATCTAGGCACATATTAAAAATACAGCTCTGGAAAAAATGAAGAGACCACTGCGCTTTTTTCTTTCCTTTCCAAGAAAGTAGAAAAGGAAGGTTTTGTGTAACAGATTGGTTAAAATTTAAGAGACCACTGCATTCTATTCCTCACTCAAAACCTTTTCTACCTTTTTAGAGGTGCAGTGGTCTCTATATTTTCTGGTGCTGTATATATTTTTTTAAGATATGTCAATATATAATACCTCCGTGTGGGACCAGATCAGGGTTTCTTTTGGCATATATTTAATTTGATAATGCAACAAATGTTTTCAGAAGGTGACAGGTCTGGACTGCAGGCAGGCCAGTTTAACACCCAGACTCTTTAACTAAGGACAAATGCTGTTGTTATACATGCGGAATGTGGTTTGTCATTGTCTTGCTGAAATAAGCAAGTCCTTCCCTGAAAAAGGTGTAGCCTGGATGGGAGCATATGTTGCTCCAAAACATGTATATATTGTTCAGCATTAAAGGTGCCTTCACAGATGTTCAAGTCACCCATGCCATGTGCACTAATGCACCCCCATACCATCACAGATGTTGGCTTTTGAACTGTGCTTTTATAAGAAGCTGGATTGCTTTCTTTTTTAGCCTGGAAGCCGGAGAATCCATGAATCCCAAAACGTTTTATTTTATTTTGATTTGTAAGACCACAGTACAGTTTTCCACTTCGCCTCAATCCAATCTAAAATTATCTTGGGCCAAGAGAAGGTGGCAGCATTTCTGGATCTTGTTTATATCTGGTTTCTTTGCATGGTGAGTTTTAATTTGCATTTGTGGATGCAGGGATAAACTGAGTTCACAGACAATGATTTTTGGATGTGTTCCTGAACCCTTGCAGTGATTTCCACTACAGAATCATGTTTGTTTTTAAAGCCCTTGCCGCCTGAGGGCCCAAAGATCACGGTCCTCCAATATTGGTTTTCGGCCTTATGCCTTGCTTACAGAGATTCCAGATTCTCTAAATCATTTAATTATATTATTTAGAATAGATTAGGACAGGGGTTCTCAACTCCCAACCTCTTACTCAACTCTTCTGGTCTTTTGTTGCCCCTGTCCCAGCTTTTTTTAAATGTGTTGCTGGCATCAAACTCAAAGCAGTAAATATTTTCAAAGAACAATGCACATTTTCAGTTTCAACATTTGATACATTGTCCTTGTACTTTTTTCTATTCAATATATGGTTTAAATGATTTGCACCTGTTTGCATTCTGTTTTTATATCGTTGTACATGAATGAATGCAGTTCTGAAGGTATTAAGGGTATAACATCCATTACGTGTGTAACTCTGGACAACATTGTCAGCTAAATTAATAAAATGTTAAGGTTAGCAAAACACCCAATTTGTGAAAAAATCCCACTTCCAAATCACAACAACCATGAGTTTATATGGAAATAAAAGTGAAGATGATTTATACAACAAGTTATTGTGAAATAGGAAAAGAGTGACATTTGAGACTTGAGCCGCTAATGAGACTTGTTTCCTGTATCGTTTTACTATAAACGGCAGCGCACTGAACCAGCAGATTTTAGGTGCTGGGTTATATTTTCTGTGGATTTGAGGCCCTCTACGTAGCTGGGGCCATGTTTCTGCTCATCCAGGACTTCAAGTGGCCCTGATAAAGGCCTGTAGCATTGTCAAGAAGTACACTGCCATGCACTGGTAATCTGCTATCATTGGAGAGTCAGGGTCTGTTTCAACGCCTGAGAACTCATACCACCTGGCTTAGAGACAGCTTCCATTTACACTCTTAAACAGCTCAACACCAACTGGACTGATGGACCACACACACGCACACACACACACACACACACACACACGTCCCTTCCAAACGTTAAATTGTAATCTCTGAGATTAAGCAGTAATTCAAGAGATTACCTGTCACAGAAAAATGCATACATCGGTTAAAGACATGTTTTGGATGAAGGGTTTGCCACAGAGATGTACTCAGAGATGTATGTACCCAAATGGAAAATGTAACTACAACTTGGATCTGCTAAGAAGTATTATTGTATCACATGCAAGCTCTTTGCTTAGTTTCTAAAAATATATGTTGGGCCCTCAAGCCTGTACAATGTTATTAATATTGATGGAATTTGTTTGTTAGATATGATGTCATCTTATTGTGTCAGTACAATGAAATATGTGACAACTCGGAAAGCGTGTATTTTTAAATAAAATTGATGAGGATACATTCTGCAAGCTTTTGGAATTGCACTGCTTAGGGCTTGATGCTTCATTTAAATATATATCAACCTTGTGATTCTGGACAATTTATCTGTAGTGGCAGTTTGACGAAATATAACTGCATGTGTGGTAAACATAACCGCATGTGTAGAAAACATAATTGCAACATTTTAGTTCTAGAAAGACTTACACAAGTTAGCACCAGTGGCATTGTTAGGCCAGGTCCTCCAGGGTAAAGCCCCAGATCTTTTATGAATAGCCCTGGATGTCAAACTATTCAACTTTTTACAAAAATAGAGTAATTAAAAAATAGCCCCTGATCCATTCATCTGTAATTCCAATCGTGCATTGATTTGATTTGCAAACATTTGGATAATGTATATTGATCAATTTTTTTAGCTGCAGGCTAGTTTTCATCGTTAGTCCCTTTGCCTGATGTTCTTAGGCATCCTAAAACAAATAAGACATATTACATAAATAAATATGACGTTAAAGTCCTAAAAAACAATATGATATCGTTGATTTTGGGTCCGCTGTGTGTCATTCAAGCGGCAGATTGACTTTGCACTCTTTGGCATGTGCACAGTAGATTTTATCATTATTCTAAGGGCAATGTGAGTAGTGCAGCTGAAGTGTTGTCATCTGATTGACAATATATAAGTGTTGTCAGCTTGCATGTTTACTTACATTTTCATTAGGGGTGGCTAATTCCCAAATGTATCAGGATTCTAGCAATGCCTCCTGGGAAAAACGTATATTTTCATACTGGTGTGTTCTTGTTAACACAGGACCGCCTGTGAGTCCTCTGAGAACTGCTTGCCAGAGCTCAAGTACCCAGACCAGATTGGACACCTTGGTTAATTAACGCAACAGTTAGGTTTTCCCTCAGAGTCGAAAACACAATGGAAACACATCAAAGTTTCATTTATTTCTCAAGAAAATGTGAGCGAAAAACTACCCTTTTATGTTCAGCACACAATCACACACCCTTTTGTTAGATCAGCAAAACGTCTGTATGGTAGACAACAAACCACTTGTAGGAAAGTGTTATTGTAGAAATTGGATGCAAACCAAGCATTGCTGTTGATGCCATCTTTTACGGAAGTGAAAGGTAGTTTTGCGAGCCTACAGGAACAAACAATAAACCAGTGGAATTTCTTCATGGCTCAGATTGCTATTTCTTCAACCGTTGTGTAGTTGGGGAGTTTAGTGTAGTGGTGCCTGCAGCTCCTGAACTGGAGATTGGACTCACTGCAGCTGGGCCCCTGTGCACCGTTCTCTGGCAAAATCTGCTTCTTATTCTCACAGGGTTTGCCAAGGAATAACTGTAACGTTTTAATTTCTGATATGAAGCAAGTGGTGTGGACCGAAGGGCAAAATCAACTTTCAGCGTTTGATCTCCACACCAGCTGATTTACATTTGCAGAGCATAGCCCTAATCTGCCCCTTTATCCGAACAAATGAAGTAGGGGAGGGAGAGAACAGAGAGTATAGAGAGAGAAAGCGGGAGAGAAGGGGGGGGTTTCTGAAATGATTTTTTTTTTTTACACGGGATGAAGAAGACTGAATGAATTTTGTTCATCGGTGGGTGGACCCATGGGTTGAATTTCCAGACCCCCAGAGGACGCTGATCTGTCTCTCTGATCAGAAGCTACTTAACTCTTCACATGTAACTTCACGTTGCTGCTCCTCTCAGAGCGTTTCCTCCACCAAGTCCCGAAGGCCAATTCCCAAACAGTTCATGTGTACGGGACAGTAGAAATGTTTAGGACTTGGAGATGTTCGTGTAGATATGAAGATGTGTTCGATATTTCCCTGTGTTTTTTGTTGCTTTTCTATCATGTGACGAATGATTTCTCTGCCAACAACTGCAATGAGATGGGAGCAGGCGATATATTTGCCAAGTGGCAGGAGCGCAGTGATAATGACAAGAGAGTGAAGCAGTGGATTTAGGTGTGGGTGACATGGGAATCAGCCCAGGGCGGCATGTTGCCGAGCGAAAGGTGATGTCTGTGCGATCTGTTCTCCGTTGCTCATTTGCACGACAGGTAAATTACATGTCACCATGTGGGATCGTGGATCAACAGACCTGGCCGGAGTGGATTCCCTGGTTTGTGAGCTAAGCAGATTACAGCCTAGGAAGGTCGGGGGAGCAAGGGAATCTGTCAAATAGTGCACCTCTTATTTTAATACTGTGAATATATAGTTTCACAGACATTATTGCATTGTTTTCTGGTTTGTGCCAAATGGGGTGTCTTATGCCAAAATTAACCAAGGTGGTTGTATGGTTCATTTGTTTACCATTCTGAAAGTTTGATAAATTGTGCATAATTACATTGTGGAAGATTTTGTAAGTCTCATTATGGTTTTAATATTTTTCATACCAAATGTAATCTCACACTTGTGATTCTTTATATATTTGTGAAATTGATTAATTCTGTGCGTCTGACAGTACACTCGTGTAGGAATGAACAAACCAACAACATAACTGGTCTGTTTCAGTTACGCACATTCTGTGAGAAGATACATCTTGATAATGTACCATTCAGGCAAGTTGAGCTTGGATGGCTCATAATCAGAATCCAAAAGAGTTTAATTGAAAATATACACGTTTACAAGTATGAAGTATACGTGCGTGAGTGGGAATAGACAGTTGTGGGATGATGCAAATACAAGTACAAATGGCCACCCTAACTGTGCAACCGAGCAAGCTGGAGGGTTAAGGTAGTCTGTCCAACTGAAATGCGGTGATTGCGGCAATGAGGTTCAGAGGAAAACGTGCATATAACACCCAGTGGCAATTATAACTGTGCGATGCAGGCAAATTGAAGGTGCAAGGTGGCGTGTGCAACTGAAATGCAGGGACGGCAGAAATGAGGTAGACAAGGACTAGAAGGGAGTAGTGCAACAAGGTCCCTGAGAGGCGGTCGTAAGCGGCTCAGTGCCGTCGATGAGAACCGGGGCGTGACTGCAGCCTTTAGACTTCCTGTAATCCACAATGAGCTCCTTGGTCTTCTTTGCGTTAAGGGCCAGGTTGTTGTCAACGTACCGTGCTGTCAGGCGCCTGACCTCGTCCCTGTAGGCTGACTCGTCAATGTCTCTTGTTAAGGTGTCGTTAAGGCGCAAGAATTGTCCAGTTGAGGGTTGTGTGTGTATGTGGGGAGCAGACTATAGTCAGTTTGACTCCGGGGCATGTTATTGTGGTGAGAGGAGACTTCTGAATAGTCACTTTCCAGAGCGAGAGGGATCAGCCCCAAACTTTGCTGCTCGCTGCCATGTTCTAAAGGTGTGGGATCCACCTGGAAGGCTGTGATACACCTGCATGTGGACTCAGGCACTCCACGTTGGGATAGCGTGTCCTGGTAAAAGCGGAAACCATGGTGTTGAGTGCTGAACTGAAGTCCAGAAACAGGATTCTGGCGTAGGACAGGGAGAAATGTGTCCTTTTGTTTTTCAAATCTGCATTTGAACTCATTCAGGTTGTTGGCAAGTTGCAGGTCATTAATGGAGTGGGGGACTTTAGGTTTGTAGTTGATAATCTGTTGGAGGCCCCTCCAAACAGAAGAGTCATTGGTCAAGAATTGTTTTAATTTCTCTCCATACAGGCGCTTGGCTTCTTTTGCTGCCTTACCAAAGCTGTATTCAGCCTCTCTGTACCTGTCTCTGTCCGTAGCCGTTTGAGTTCAGCAGTGAACCAGGGTTTGTTGTTTTTGTAGCTTACACTGGTCTGTGTTGGTACTCAGCTGTTCATGCATACAACATTCAGGAACAACGTCATAGTAAGCCAAAACTAAAACTGTTTAGAGTTATATTGCAACAATTTCTGGTAGATTTTTAAATGTGTGCATCTGTGCATGTTTTGGGGGTAATAATATAGGCTTTATCAAAACCCCTTGGGCAGTAAAAGGGTTGAGGTTTCCACGATTCTCTTGGCTTTTCACTTGACGGCAAAGTCAGTTATCCTTACCTATAGTTATTGTATCAATATCATTTACGAATGAAATAAAATCTGTTTTTGTGCCATGAAAGGAAATAGCTTTGGCAGGGAAAATTTCATCTTCAGTCTCGCTAGGAATTGCTCAATTCTTATGAATATTTCTAGGTAGTTAGTAGATACTGGTAAAACCTATTACTAGCTAATAAGATGTCATAGACGGTATTTGTTGCGGAGGTAAACTTAATAAGAAACGTTAGTCAGTTTAACACAATACTTAATGGCGTCTAGTCACTGGCCAAATGTGCAGCGCCATGGGAGACCTGAGTTCGAATCCAGTGAGGGCAACAATATATTTTTTGTTCAATTGCGGGCCGGCTGAATTGGGCTTGCCTGGTTCATTTCCTGGTTTATTTGTATTTATATACTACAATTTGTTTCAGTTTTTCTTTGTTACATCTTTTAGAATGGACATGCATCTCTGTCATGTAGAACAAACATACATCTCTGACATGTAGAGTAAGGAATCATGTTCATTCTGTTAGTGGCATTTCTATCTGCTACTTTTAATATGTTCACTCGACACAGCCAGAAGAGGACTGGTCACCACTCTGAGACTGGTTCCTCTCTAGATTTCTTCCTAAATTTCGGCCTTCGTTTTTTTCCTTAGCCACTGAAATTCAACAGTTGTGTTGTTTGCTCCTTTTGGCTTAAGGCCGGGTGTTTTGTTAAAAGACTTTGTGACAACTGCTGATGTAAAAAGGGCTTTATATATACATTTGATTGATTGATTGGTGCATTGAATAACATCCTAGCACTGAAATGTTCCCCAACATTTTAGTACTGAATATGCCCCCCCTCTCCTGTCCTCATTGGTGCATCTGTTGCCCTCTGTACATACCCTTTTGCATCATACCCAGCCCACTGGCACAGGTGGTCAGCCCACTTGACTGACAGGCAACCATGACGTTTTCCCATGAGCCTTGCTGTGTGACGGCAAAAGAGGTCAACACGAAATGCTTGGCGCAGCACGCTTAACATCTGGCTGGCCATATTATTGGGTGACGATGTATGTTAAATTACATGTTACAAGGCGCTGTCCTTATACTGGATGTATGTATACACTCATCTCCATATCTCCTTGCCAAGCTGTATTTTTTCCCAGGCAGGTAGGAGGCCTGCTGTGATTTATTAAGTCAGGAGCGTGTTGTGTTGAATGGGAACAGTGCAGCATCAGGCTGATCTCCATATCATGTTGTCAGCTGCTACCGAAAGTGTGTCCAGAAAAAGGAAACACTGACTCAAATTCTATGGAGAGATAATTTTACCCAGAATCCACTTTTTGGTTGCAGGTAAACATTTTGTTTTTATTACACATCTTTTAGCATTTTGGGTTCCTGATTGGGAACTTAGTCATTCATACCTGGAATTTTAAAGGTTCAAATAAATAAAGGGTTATTCGAAGGGATCTTCTATGGGGACCAAAGTAGATTTTAGGGTCTTAGAGTTTGGTTCTATGTGATTATGTGGTTTTAATGGTCTAAATTAACGTTTTTAAATCCAAACATGGGGACCAGCATTACTTCTGATGCTGTATTATACCCAGTAGTTAATTGCATTCGTTTGATGTTGCTGGTTTGAATCTGTCTATGAATAGAGGACCTATGTGTATCACTAAATGGAACTTGAAATGTTTGATAATAAGGCTTGATATGCATTATGTAAAGATTTTAGACAAGCCCGTCCAACTGAAAACATCCATTATGTTATTAAGTTCAGTTCACATTAATATTTTCAACCGATATATGCTGAGATTGATTTTAATGCCTCACTTTCCACTCCTGTCTTTCACAGGGCCTACCAACAGTGTTTTACCTTCTCAATGGTCGCCCAGAGACGCTCTCTTTTCGTGTATCTCTTCCTTCCTCAGGCTGCTGTGACAGGATTCGTTGAATGAGATGGCTTGATTGTAAGATGGATGGTGAGTCATGAGAAAATGGTTTCTAATCTATGAGTGCACTTAAGTCGTACAGAAAGTTCTGCATGTGGATTTTGGTGGTGGTTAATATGGAGAACGTATTATTATGAAAGCACATTTCGTACTGATCTCTTGGTCTTTTATCGTATGAAAAATGTTTATGCCACAATGAAGCACTTTGACAGTTGGCATTAAAGAACTCAAAGTGTTTGGCTTCATTTTCAAAATATTGGTAATTAGGTACGTTTCAAAATGTACCTAATTACCAAGTAGCTCCGTTATTGCGAATGCATTGTTTACTTTTCAAAAACAACGTTTATCAAATTGTCTGTTTGTACGTAATAAATGGTGTTCTTAAGTCCTATCTTCACCCAACCCATATATTCCTCCTTAAAAATCTGCACACTCGCAACCTTACTTTTGTATCCTTACAGTCTTAATGATTGGATTTTTGTGTGATCTGGGGCCACTGATTAAATCTTGCTGAAAAGTTTGTGTTTATTTGGAATCGTTGGTGATCGATACACAGCTAGCAATAGATGGATGGTGAGATGTTATAGCAATACAACACAGAGGCAGTTGTATTGACACTGCCATTTATACTGCTGTGTTTGGGGCATTGAAAGGTTTTCCCTGCTTCGTTCACTCGCTTGCTTAGAAGGCAACACTCAATGCCGTTACATCTTCAGTGGCCTCCTCTAAAAAAATCCTTTTTTTCCTGATGAATTTTCAATATGCCTGCGAAAGAATTAGTGGTATTGAAATATATCTTCTCTGTGAGTTTTATACAGATGTTAGTTGAGAGACCGTTCTATTAATTTAAATGCTTACAAACTGTGAAGGTTCAGGAATGGCTTGACGGTATGACACAGAAAAGTCCATGAGGAGAAAAAGTTAATCAGCACATTGTTCTAAACTTACTTTAAATATTAAACAGGAAATAATGTATTTTGTAAGTACTTAGTCCCTTTGCTATGTCCTCTCCCCCATGGATGAGCTGTGGTGCAACCAGTGGGCTGTACTGTAGAAGTCCTGTAATAAATTGAATGGAGACCTCCTGCGTGTTAACAAGTTGATTCACATGATTTAAGGTTAAATATTTGTCTCTGGGTGGTCTGACAGTTGGTTGGTACAATTCCTAACAAAACCTACATCATTAAGACAAAGGACCACTTAAGCAAATTTCAAATTAGGTTTTTGAAAAGCTTCTCTGCATCAGGGCCTGGACAACTCGTGATGGATAGAGGGAGATTTCGGTCAACGGGGGCCTCTTCCAAATAGTGACTGAAGCAGGTGAATCCTTATGCAATCACTTGTTTTCTGCAGTTATTGTTTTTGAAGCATCCAAGGAGGATCGATGCTTATGAGAGCAACTGTACTTCGAATGTTCATATTGTCCAGGCGTGGCCTCTAGATAGGACCCATGTTCAATTACATCCATGTGCAATGCTGTCAGCCAGGTACATTACAACCTCCACATACTGTGTATATAGCTGCCGTGTTGAGGCAAGCATCACCAAACCTAATGAGAGACGGCGCTTTGTATGGAAGTGAATTGTATTGATTTTCAATGCTGGTTTCTGTAGCTTTTAGAGATATTACTTTCATAATTGGAAAATTAGCAGCAAACTCATCATCCCTGGGTGGGGCTTAAATGGCACCCCCCATCCCTAGTGCACTCTGTTTGACCGCAGCTCAATGAGCCCTGTCCTAAAAAGTGCCCTAACGTATAGTGTGCGGTTTGAGACAGCCCGTGTCTATTGCAGAGGACTAGAACGTGAAGGCAACTATGCGCCTGAAGCCAACTCATATTGGCGTCTGTGCAGTGCTGTCTTTTGAGTTGCTCTGGCGGTGTCTGGGAAATCAGTCTGTCTGCTTACGTAACATGCCCCACGGATTTATACCATCCTCAGGCTTTGGAGGAACGAGGCTGCCGGCAAATGCCATATTTCTTTTTGGTAGGTGTGTTTGATCTGAGAGATGGCAGATCCGGGTAAATAATGACACGCTTTGTATTTCACAATGGTATCCTGGGTGAGAAAAAGCTTTCCCAGCGTGCTTTGCTCCAAAGAGCCTTTCTAATAGGCCCACTGATAACTGCTAAGCACAAATCAGTCTGTCTAACACACACACACACACACACAAATCACCCTCAGTGGTGATTTTCAATTCACAGTGCTAAAGGCTTTTAGCAGCGTTTTTGAAATATGTTCGTATCTCAAGCATGCAAGCACATCAGTCCACCTTGACAACAAACTATTCCGTAAGTGTGTGTGTATGTATTTTGGTACTTTTTACTGAAAACCTCTTTGCATTTACCTAAGTCAGGGCAACTTCTCTTCATTTGAGTCGATAAGATATCAATTACGGTAGAATGCATTGTTGCATTGAAGGAGTTGCTACACTCCTATGATCTGTAAACCTCAAAGAGCAGGAGAACATTGCCAGAAGATTCTCTCCTTGCATAGCCACTCAATATGCCTGTGGTTTGTCAGAGCCATTTGAAACTAGCATCCCAGCAGTTCGTACGTGTCGTGCAGTGTGTCATCATGTTATGAAGCCAGGCTTCCAGGAGGTGATTGTTTTGGGGCCTTCAAATAAATACTTTTCAGTTTATTGAACAGTATCCCTTGTCTGTATTGCATTTACAAGCTATTTAGATTTGTTTCTCAAGCTCACTTGGCCCGCGCGTTGGCGTGACAACACTGTCACATCTTTCGTCGACCAGAAATTAGACTGAAAAATATACCTGTCACTATGACATTCAGGTCATTTCTATAAAGAACATAAACTTTTAAAGGATTGAGTTCCACAGTTTCACCACTGAAAAATTAATTGCAACTATAACTATTTTCTGGTTGGGAAAGGTACTGAAAAAGATACATTTGCAAAAATCTGTCTGCCTTTGGGCTTTTTGGTGGATGGGGGTAGCAACCTGCTATTTGACGGGTTTTATATAACAGAGAAGACAAATTGATTGGGACTGAGTTTTAATCGGCCCTCTTGCTGGAGAATTTTTCAAAGCTGTTTCTCTGTCGCTATCCCACCAGGATGTGGAGGACAGCAGAGATAAGCCAGGAAATCTGGCCTTTCTCCCTGTATCTGCCCCTCTTTACCCATAATTCCCCTCTGGAGAGTTATTCAAAACACCGTGACTGAGACCAGATCCACTGTATGGCTGTGCTATGGGATAGATGACTCAGAAATGGTCTTGGAGATGAATTGCTTAATCAGAGGTAAATTGCTCGGAGGACAAGGGGCCCTATAACTGGATTGGCTTGTCGCAGGTTGCTACAATACACTTGTTCCTCGTGGATCACTCCAGTTTTGAATGATGACTTTGAGGAAGGCCTGAGTTAGGTAACCGTGTGGAGAGCGGCTGTGAACGGTGTTGACATTTTATGCAATGGAGATGACAAACACCTCATGGATCACTGGAGAATCATGGACGAGTATTAAAGGCTGGGACGTGTATATGTGCTGTGTCAATCTCTTCTCCAGCACTGACGTTTATCTGCATAAAGATTGTGGATCACAAGAAAGACCGCCACATTCGCAGCTTTTCCGCTTTTCTGTTCCACAGACAAAGAATACTTTGAGTGATTGTGTCCACTATAAATTAATTCAAGGAGACTCTTCAACAAAAAAAAACTTAAATAAATAATGCAAATGTGAAGAGCGATTTAAAAAGCCCAATCAGTGGCCCGAGTTGGTTCTTAAATAGTTCTTCCATCCCTCTTCTACTAAAGCACAATACAAACTGTGAGAGGTTCTGTTCCCATGGAGATAATAATATTGTCACTGTATCGCCTCATTAAAGGTTGATAATTTCATTAATGAGAGACTCATTCATACAGTGCTTCAGTGGTTGGGGGCTTATCTGGCACATTCACCCCAGCAAGGCCCGATAAGCCCTTCTGGAAGATTAATGCAAATATAAACCTAATTTCTGTTTGTGGCCTTGTATTTGGTCTTCATAAGCTTTTTGCTGTTTCATTGCAAGGAGAATTAGCTGTCACATTTACATGAATCTTTACTTGCCATTGACTACAGTGTTATACAAAATGTCTAAGGCCTTCAGGTAACGCGGCAAACTGAAAATCCAACTTATTCTTGATAACATCTCTGCACTAAGCCTTTGAGAAATATCAACGATCCTAGGCCACATATAATACATTTTTGAGCATCCCCTTTAATGTGTCCTTGTCTGTAAGGGACTGTTAAAGTAGAAATTACTGAGTATTTTACTCTACGGTAAGACAGCGCCGGGAACAACGAACAGAGCCTCTGTATGAATCCTTATCCAAGGCTCTGACTCTTGTAATATTTGAATAAAACAGCAGACTACTGAACAGCACGTTCCGCAGTCCTTTAAACTGATCTGTCATAAACCTGACAATGGAAATGTCATATTGTAGAGCTGGTGAAAAGAACAGCTTTGACTAGTTATACACAGGACACACTCTTAGTACCTGTACACACAGCCAGTTGCCCTTTCATCTAAGAGTTTTAGAGGACATTTTTAGATATTTCTCAATTGGCTGCTTTTACATCGGTATCTGCTTTAGGTTCAAGAAAACGCACTTAAATAGGAATAGATCCACAACCAACAGTCAGGTTGGACATCAAACACACCGGAAAAACTACAATGTCAGCTTTATGTCAGTTAAAGTAAGAAATGTTTAACGTTATTGCTGAATAATGATCTTATTGGTCCAACACTGATTTTGTAATTTGTGTGAACCACACCCTCTTCCTCAGCCCGAACCACCTCTGCCATTCTCTATTCTGCACTTCGCCTTAACATCTGAAGTCCCAGATCACTGCCATTTACTGCACATTCCGACAATCAAACTATCCTGAGATAAAATCTCAATATCCAGACAGTGGAAGACCCAGGATATTTCTTCAAGTCGTTTGAAACAATGTCATTCCTGTCAACAGCTCCCGTGAAGGATAATGAATCAAAGTCTGCTCCAGAAGGACGGCTTTCTACACTTTGATGCTAATACGCGGAAATGAAACCCTCTTAGCAGCTCGCAGCAAACCACATTTTTGGCAGGTATCTTTCTGAGGCAGGAGTAAAACAAATGTCTGCAGTAACCCATTATCTCACGTCAAATAGCACAGCAACTCCACCTGCATCGTTTGGTTTAAGCATGTGGTTATGTTCAGAGGTTATCTCACTGCTAACTGGGCAAGCAGGCTGTTCTTAAGACTGTAGATTTGATAAGATCTTACAAATTTCTAATAAACTGACACAGGGTGGTGATGAGCTTGATGCTACTTTCAAATAAAATATGTATTGAGGGCTCTGTCTGTGTGCGCGTGCACATGTGCGTGCTATATAAAAGTGTATATATATATATCTTTATATAGCCTAAAGTGATCATTTTGCACTGTATCTGGAAATTGCCAGAGCCAGGACAAGTGGAAACATTTGCCGTTTATCATTTTGAAAAATCCACATATTTTGTGCATGTGAATGTTTGAATCCTTCCATTAGCATCAGCTAGTGGTTGGATGGGAATCTAGCTACTGAATGTTTTAGAGGAGCAGATATTTTATAGTTAGCCTGAAACTAAGTAGGGGAACCAATAACCTGTGCCTGTAAAACCTTATAAATGAAGTTATCCTACTTACTACTTAACTAACACAGTAGAAAATGCGTAATAGTTACATATGTACTACTATGTAATTACATCAAATTATAGTTGCCAATCACAATTGGAATAAAACTGGAATGCTTTTGTAAATACATTGTCTCTACATCTTCAGAACCAAACACACAGCCCACATTGCACATTCTCCTCACTGTTCATGGCAAGGCCCGCTGGCCAAGGATGGCCCCATGCAACCCACAGTAATGTTAATACAATGCAGGAAATTTGATTTATATTATTAGATTAATATTGGTACTGTTGGAATCATTTTCAATTTGTTTATAATATTTTTCAGTCTTGAAGCCTGGTGTAATATAATCATAATATTAACTTTATTTGTATTACACAATTGTAAATATAGCATAATTGTTCTAGTATAATTACACATAGTGCTTTACACACAATAAAAAACAGACTGGAGCAGCCGAGTTGGCTTGAGAGAACTGTCCAATGTCTATCTGGAATATCTTTCTGATTGTCAGTTCAGGGCCGTGAGTTCCACAGCACCGTCTTTATGAAAGACAGGTGCATTACAGCAGCTACTGTGGAACGTGCGTTCTTCTTTCAGTTACACATTACACCTCTGGTGAAAAGGTCCTGCAATTATATTGGTTTGTACAATACAACTTAATGCAGCTGTGTTAATTTTTTTGTAATACATCTATTGTTATTACTATTATGATCATTATAAATGTATACAACACATTTGTAATTGGTCGCTGCATTTCAGCAATTAGGTTAGATATTAATTAGCACAAACCCTAACCCATAAAGAAAATACTTTGCTTTTTAGATTGATGGTTGGTTTATCATATATTATCAATTGACATCAACTAATCATATTGCCACTGGCTACATTTTCCTGTACCCCACCATAACATGTACAGTATCACATTTCTGTACCCCACCATAACATGTAGAGTATCACATTTAATTTTAACATTAATACCCAGACATGAAAACGATATACACAGTGTTTCTTTTTCATTAATGAAACAAAGCTCACCACATAGTTTGATCTTTATTTCCATAAAAAATGTCAATTTAATGAAAAATTGTGAAACAATATTATTTAATTGAATGTTATATCATCGAGTGAGGCATGAAAGCACCAGGCTACATAATTGCAAGATGTAGCAGGTATGGGAAGAATGTAGAGCTATGAAGGAAAACACCTGCTCTTTACACCAGCCAGACGATAGGAGACAAAACCCTCTGATGAAGGGACCTTTGATGTCATACTCAGGGACGCCTTTGAAGCAGCATGGTTGTCCAGAAGGAAAGATGGATCTGTGTGTTGGAGATATGGACAAGCAGCTTCCATCTTCACCTTTGAAGGAGAAGAGCAGAGAAAGGCTCTCCTTTGTGTTCATTTTAAATATAGATACAGTATCCTATATTTGCCCGTCTTTGTAGGTTCCAGCTAGCAGCTGTCTTGGAGAGAACATTGATACTGACCAAGTTGATAACAGTTCATCGATGCACGTCAAAAAATATCTGTCCATAATTAAAACTGTACCAGCAATCTGTCCCAAATCAATAGTGTTTTGTTGTTAGGCTCAACATGCTGTGTATATTGTGTTACAGTATATCTAGTCTCCTAGTGAACAGTGACATTGCATATTTTTGTTGGTATTTGAGGCAGACACTTTTGGAATACAAATTCTTGGGGTCGTCGGAGGAAGTAAATAATGGGTGCGTACACTGACAGTGCTTCCCACGGGCAAAACTGGATCTAATTAAAAGGTGAAAAATGTGAAACCTAATGAAAATGGCACAAATCTTGCTCTGCATTGGAGCCTGGGTAATGTGGTCTTAAATAGATAAATTGCCTCGGCTCACAATGTCGAGAGGGAATCCCCCCAAGGCTCCAGTTCAACTTGCGCTCCCATAAAAGATGACTTGATAGCGGTGAGGAAATCTGTTCCAAACTACTCTCACTCAGTTCAGTGGGACTGTATAGGCCCGGGAGACAGTGGGGCCGTATAGGCCCGGGAGACAGTGGGGCCGTATAGGCCCGGGAGACAGTGGGGCCGTATAGGCCCGGGAGACAGTGGGACCGTATAGGCCCGGGAGACAGTGGGACAGTATAGGCCCGGGAGACAGTGGGGCCGTATAGGCCCGGGAGACAGTGGGACAGTATAGGCCCGGGAGACAGTGGGGCCGTATAGGCCCGGGAGACAGTGGGGCCGTATAGGCCCGGGAGACAGTGGGGCCGTATAGGCCCGGGAGACAGTGGGGCCGTATAGGCCCGGGAGACAGTGGGGCCGTATAGGCCCGGGAGACAGTGGGGCCGTATAGGCCCGGGAGACAGTGGGACAGTATAGGCCCGGGAGACAGTGGGACCGTATAGGCCCGGGAGACAGTGGGGTCAGTTGGGTCTCTGTGATAGTAATCAGTTACAGTCATGTAAAGTAAGTACACCCTTCTTGAAAAGTTGTATTTCTTTTACATATCTGGAGATTGGGATATGTAATGTTCAGTGCAACAATTTTGACAAATGGCATTAAAAGACGATGCTTTGCAATCATTTATTCGAGAAAAATCTCCTGAAATGCAATTTCCTATTGGAGGAAGAATAATTACACCCCTAGCTTCAATAGTTGTTTGTTGCACCCTTTGGCTGAAATAACTTAATGTTTCTTGTAATTGTCTACCAGTCTATTAGATAGACCTTGATACATTCATGCCCCCTGTTCAGTACTGCTTCGACTATGTCATGTTTGAGGGTTCTCTTATATGCAGGGCCCATTTCAAGACTCCCCACAGCATTTTGAAAGGATTAAAGTCTGGGCTTTGACTAAACCATTCCATTATGCCACTTAGTCTTTTTCAGACATTTTTGTTCTAGCTTAGCGTGTGTGTTTGGATCACAGTCCTGTTGCAAGATCCATGTTCGGTTCTGCTTCAGGTTTCTGACAGATGGCCTCACATTTTCCTCCAGCTCTCGCTTCTGCAGCTTGGTCAGTGATGGCAAGTCGGCCAGGCTCTGAGGCGAGGGTCCTGGGGGCTCTTTAAGACGAGGTGAGACGAGGTACCATTGCATTTAGTCTCGTATTTTGGTGGATTCTTTCCAGCGTGTCAATGAGTTCTGTTGTTGTTTTCTCGTGTTATGTCTGGGTCTAATTGTTTTGCCGAACTGGGGCTCGGAGAGGTCTGTTTGTGAAGAGAGCCTCAAGACCAGCTGGCTGAGAAGGCTCTTCTCCAGATCCATCTCTCTGTAGATGACGGCTTTGTTAAGGTTTAAGGATCACATTCCTTTAGGCGGTTCTGAAATGTAACAGCTCTTTTCTGGATTTTGATAATTAGTGGTTATAATGTATTGCTCCTGCTTTCTCCAGCACTCTGGAGCGCTTTCTCTCTTTCTCTCTCTCTTTCTGTCTGTATCTTTCTGAAAGCCAGTTGGCAGGCTTTTAGTTTTAGGATACATGGCATTGTTGTTTGTTTTGTTTTGTTTCCGGGGGTGTCTCAAAGGCCAGGCAGATAGTGTAGAGCTGATTATGGGTGAAGTGGGACAGAGTTTGACTAGGGGGTATGGAGTTGGAAAGATTACGATCTGGGATTGAGTTATGATGTGTTTTGTGTCCTCAACAGAGACGAGATGAGTTTCAGCCATACTGTATTTATGGTCTTATGCCTAAACTGGGAGATACAGAGACAGTCAGAGAAACTGGAAGCAGCCAGAGTGCGATAAAGAGGACACACTGTATTGATGACGAGGATTAAATGAAAACAGAATTTGTGTTAAGATGACAGTAGTCTTTAGGTCAATGTCTATTTGGGTTAAGATAACAGTAGTTTCAGGGTCAACATCTACATCTCTGTGTCTCTGTGTCTTTGTGTCTTTGTGTGTGTGTGTGTGTGTGTGTGTGTGTGTGTGTGTGTGTGTGTGTGTGTGTGTGTGTGTG
>JACXGJ010003608.1:0-52292 GCA_016801105.1 Esox niger
ACTAACCACATACCTAGACGCAGACTAACCACATACCTAGACGCAGACTAACCACATACCTAGACGCAGACTAACCCCATACCTAGACGCAGACTAACCACATGGCTAGACGCAGACTAACCTCATACGTAGAGGGAGACTAACCACATACCTAGACGCAGGCTAACTACATAGCTAGACGCAGACTAACCTCATACGTAGAGGGAGACTAACCACATACTTAGACGCAGACTAACCTCATACGTAGAGGGAGACTAACCACATACCTAGACGCAGACTAACCACATAGCTAGACGCAGACTAACCTCATACGTAGAGGGAGACTAACCACATACCTAGACGCAGGCTAACTACATAGCTAGACGCAGACTAACCTCATACGTAGAGGGAGACTAACCACATACCTAGACGCAGGCTAACTACATACTTAGATGCAGAATAACCACAATGCATAAATTAGATAGATAGACTTAGACCTCTTGCTCTTTTTGTTCACCCTGTCTTTCCTTGCTTCCTTTTCCTTCCTTTCTACCTCTTCCCTTTTTTCCTTTCTCTATGGTCACGCAGGGCTGTCAAATCTCCCACACATGTCAGCTACATGGAGAAAGCTATTAGAAACCAGCCTTTGTTAGATGCTGTTTTGCTGTCAGTATGACAAGACTGATGAGATGTTATGTTTTGCTGGCACCCTGCGTCTCCACTCAGAGATTAGGGATTCCCCTTCTCTCCACTTCTCCCTTTCACATACTCTCCCACTTTCACTCTTTAATTCATCCCCATTAACAGTGTCTTGCCCTCTCCCTCCCTCTGTCATTATCCCTCTCCCATTATTGCTATCTCTTTATCTGCAGCCTTCTTTCTGTAAATCCAGTCAGTTACTAATTAGGCTGCCATGTCAATCAGTCAGGACAAAGGCTGAGACTGGCACCAGGATCTGTGCATTTCATCTATGAGTACTGTATGTATGTATACCTATTGTATATGTGGAGATCATGACACATAAACCAACCCCTTTGTCATGATAGTTTGTTTCACTGTGAGCTTACTGTTTTTGGCAAAAGAAACCGCTCAACATGTTAAACTGTGGATTAGGACGGTATCCAACTTCCAGTTAATATCAAACAGCCCATCTTTAGTGATTCATCTACAGACTTAGAATACAGTATCATGACATGCCTGCACGCAAGCAGTCAATCACGCACGCACGCACGCAAACACACACACAGACACACAGACACACACACAGCAGTCAGCTTAGTGACAGATCTCAGGCTGCCTGTGCTATCATCGAGACTAGCGTTCCATTGGCTCTTAACTCACTGCGCTCATGGCCCTGTGGTTCTCATTATGGGTCTGTGGTTGCCATAATGGCTCTGTGGTTTCCATTAGCCCCTCCTGACACAGAGAGGCGGGCTTGAAAACTGACCTAAACTCTGGCTGAACCCTTCAGAACTCAGAAGGTTCTAGCTCTTTGTGAAGCACAGCAGCCTGAGGTTTCTGACATCCCAGTCACTCATGTTTGAGCTCCATAGGGAGTGTTGTGAACATATAGAAACACCAATATATACTTTAGTAACGGGACACTGAACATGGAGTGTATATATACCATCTCCAATTTTCGGGTTGGATCTCTGATGTTCTATTTCTTCCTTGTTACTGTGGCAAACATGTATGTTTACGGCTGTGCCGTGTTTTAGGAGATACAATGATGTATGTAGATGTTCAGGCAGGTGTGGAACGGAAACATTGAGAAATGTTGCAACTCTTTGCCTTTCCCTGTGCATCTTAAAAGATGTGGATCAGAGCAATATGAATGGTGTGGCCTCTGTTGTGTGAGCTGTCTTTCGGCTTTGGTGTTTTTCTTTTAATTTTACGATTTCTGTTTGTGTCCTGCATGGTCATTAGTGCATGCTGTCAGATGACCCTTGTGCATTTTGGTCTGATGCTGCACCTTTATTGTGGCGCTTGGTATTTGTCTGCTAGTTCCTCATATGTTCGCTGCCACTGTGATTTTACAGAATACTTTGTTTTATTCAGGGGTCTAGGTTGAAAAATCTTGAAGGTATATTTTTGGGAAATCAAGTAATAATTGTTGAACTGTGTACTCTTACCACCCCATTAGATGTACAGTGTCAAGTACAGTATCTCCCCTGGGTTGGATACTTTTCTAGGCCTGTTTCAAAATGTGTACAGAAATTCTCCACTTTCACGGGTGAACTTCCACAAGCACTCGTCAGAACTCACTGTCTACTATGGGAGAACTCAGAGTACTTAAAATCTGTTCCTGATGAGACATACATTGCCAGGAAACCTCATCATTCTCAGCACTGCTGGTTATGTCCAGCGTTGTGGACAGACAGCTAGCTTCAGGCACTTCTCATTTTTCTGCTGGCTCGCTACTTAAATACCATGAAGATGTGTCCAGCGTCGTGGACAAACAGCTAGCTTCAGGCACTCATTGTTCTGCTGGCTAGCTACTTAAATACCATGAAGATGTGTCCAGCATTGTGGACAAACAGCTAGCTTCAGGCACTTCTCATTGTTCTGCTGGCTAGCTACTTAAATATCTTGACGATGTGTCCAGCAGGAGCAGTAAAATCATCCCTGTTTACTTTACACTGGCTACTGTGCTGTGTGTGTGTGTGCACCCATGAATAAACAACAAAGTGACCGACATTCAAAATTCTTCGGTAGTGCAAATATTTCACAAAATAATGGAAACTATGCACCTGAAAAAGTATGTTGGGATGTATGTTGGGATTGTTTTCCAGACCTCCCACGCTTGTTCAGTTGAAGGGACAGTACCAGTTGACAGTTCCTACATACCATCAGCTTTACCTTGAACATAAACTTCAGATGGTTAATTATGTTACCCCATCGCTGGTGTGAACCAGCAGGGAGAAGTGATGAGTAGTCCATCCATCCCATAATGAAATGGACTGATGCATGTTTACTCATAACAACGATTCCGTTTTAATAATCTGTCGTGCTGCACTGACAGCTCACCCATAAAAGATGTGTGTGTGTTTGTGTGTGTTTGTGTGTTTGTGTGTGTGTGTGTGTGTGTGTGTGCGTGTGTGCGTGTGTGCGTGTGTGTGCGTGTGTGTGCGTGTGTGCGTGTGTGTGCGTGTGTCTGCGTGTGTCTGCGTGTGTGTGCGTGTGTGTGCGCGTGTGTGCGCGTGTGTGCGCGTGTGTGCGTGTGTGCATGTGTGTGCGTGTGTGTGTTTGTGCTGTATGTGTGTTTACTCTCTTAGACAGTCCATTGCACCCATCCCATAGACCCAGCCTGTTCAAGATGACTTCTGGACAGTGGGAATAGGAAAACATGATGTTTTTGTCTCCCTTAATGGGACACATCATATTCGGCCAACTGCTGCTGGCTCTTCACTGAAACCTCTGCTCCTCATCTGATCTCACCAGGCAGAGCTCATATTGCTGTCTTTTTATTGGATAGCAATGCCAGGGCCAACCATGCAATCACCACTGCGATTTAAACACTTGAAAGGATCCATGCCAGATCTGTGAAGACTATTATGCTCCATGGTTACCAGGCCATGTGTTGCCCTCATGTCTGCCAGATGTCCACCAGATCGTATCTGCAGTACAGCGCTTCCTGACCTATGGCCACGTCCCACTCAGCCCGCTTCAGTTCACCTCAGCCTGTTTCAATGTGCTTCAGAGCCCTTCGATGTGCTTCAATGACACATCACAATGATGTGGAATGATCAACTGGCCAAATATTGACATTCCTTCAGATTCGCACTCCTGAAAGTCCGGTCCCACTCTGTCACAGCTGAGTGCTCCGTGTGCAGCAGGACTGACGGTATCTTCAGCTCCCAGTATGAGAACACCGATTTGGATCAGTGTGTGGTGTGTCAGAACAGATTGAGCCTGATGAGTTGGGTTGTGTCATTAAAGCAGCTTACAGACAAACAGCTCTACCAGACTCAACCAGCTTGGGACAGAGCAGCAGAAGATGACTGTCATCTGGCACTTCTCATTAGGTAGCGAAGAGGCATTGTCATCATGTGGATTGGATTACAGGTCTCTATAGAGCAATTACGGTTGCTCACCCATATCTGTTCCAAATATAATCCCCTTGATGACTGGAGGCTGGTCTGTTTGGCTTTCTCTTTATTTGTGGTTTGGCGTCAAACATTGGTTTGATGAAATTGAGTTAGTCTTGCCTACCGCAGTAAAGATTATAAAGATTAACAGTTCAAACCGTATTTAATCCCGTGGCTTAGTTTGATTATGGGGTATTTCATTGTACCGCTTTAACTATAATGGCATTGGGAAACCCATCTGGGCAGTTTCCCGGTCTCTTTGGTGTGAGCTCAAGAACACGTATGTAAGATATATTATATCTTGATTCCCCTGAACAGGCTTGAGATATTACAGACAATAAAAGCTGTTTCTGTGTCCCTGTTTCAAATCTAGTCCGAACTGAGTATAGCAGTTTTCTTGTTTAGATAAAGAATATCATACGGAGAATGTTTATATAGTTTCTAATGCCACTTAAGAAGATTTCTTTATATCAAAACCTTACTGCAAGAAGATTTTCTTTAAAAATCATCTCTACTCCCCTGAATGGAGAAGGCCACAATAATTAGTGCTACTCACAACCAGCTATTGTATAAAGGTGCAACACATGGTATTTGTTTAAATGCTGAAATTTTGCAAAGAGTAGGCGATCAATTCATTCACCACAATATCAATTCCAGAGGTACTAGCAAGCAAGCAAGCAAGTTTATTTATATAGCACAATTCATACATAGAAGCAATTCAATGTGCTTTACAGTGAAAATAGAAATAATGCAATAAAATCAGAAACAGTTTACACAGAGGTTATTCCTCTGATAGCACCAGAACTTGCATTACAATTGGTAAAAGACTAGGAACCCCCCTGTCTGCAACACTTGTTGTAATTCCTCCAAAAAGAAAGAAGAGCGACTCTGGTCCTTTTATATCCCACCGAAGAACAGCCTGCAGGTCCAACTGCACCCTGATATTAGAACCCAACAACCTGTCCTGGACTTGACTCCAGAAACTGGCCACCAATGGACAATTCAAATACTATGTACTCCCAGTCTGTCTAACTTCTCTCTAGAGAGGATCATCATCACCTGAGGCCAGAGTGGAACCATGGGACAGACGAGGTCATGATCTTTCCACAGTCCAATATTTTCCCTATGTCTGAATAGAAAACATATTCCACCCCTGAAGTCAGCAGTGCTGTCTGTTTGTCATTGAAGGGAACTCCGGTGAAAAAACATTGCTGCCATCCACATGTCAACCAGCCTCAAGTCTGTTTATAGGTCCTGTCAGCCGCAGACCAGGAAATCACTTCAGAAGGCCTTTACTAATGCCTTGTATGAAGGCATGGGGGTATTGATGTACATGTCTTTGTCAACATGTATTTGCATCTCAGGGAGTTGGTTTGGCACAAGCGGACGGTTTCCTCATTGAGAACGGACGACAATTAAAACCAGAAAGTGTACTGTATGATTATATTTTCTGTCTGAATCCCTACAAAGTTGTTCAAAGCTGAGAGTTTGATTGTACATGTCATGTCAGATCCAACCTTAGTTCCTTACAAGGAGGGGGAACCCAGAGTATACAGTCTTGTGGGGGATATTCCTGCTTTTGCAAAAACAAAGACATTCAGAGTCAATGGTTTTTTTAGACTTTATTTTGACACAGTTTGACTGGATATTTGAGTTGTGGGAGTGCTTTGGCCTGATGCGTGTGTTTGTTTTGAGGAAAGCTGGGTGGAGATTTGTTGCATTACTCAAATTGATTTCTCCCTCCTTCCTTCAGGCACATTGTGGTTTGTGGTCATATTACACTCGAAAGTGTCTCCAACTTCCTAAAAGACTTCCTACACAAGGACAGGGATGATGTCAATGTAGAAATAGTTTTTCTCCATAAGTAAGTATACGTTTTCCTCCTTCATTTTGATTCCGCGGGCAGCGTAGAAAAGCGTTAACCTAGAGCATAGGCAGTCGTGCTTCTCTCTATTCTTTCTCTCATAACCTCCACCCTTAGAGGACACTGCTTGTCAATTAACTGGAACCAGTTTCTGCTTCATAAGTTAAATAATTTGTGTTTCTGTCTTAACTCTCTGTCCTTGATGTCCTTCCCCCTATTTTGTACTCTTGTAGTATTTCCCCTAATCTTGAGCTGGAAGCCTTGTTCAAACGCCATTTTACCCAAGTGGAGTTCTACCAGGGATCTGTTCTCAATCCTCACGATCTGGCCAGAGTAAAGGTAGTGTATGATGCTGTTATATTTCAAAGATTCCTCCTTTTCTAATTTCATCAAATTCAATTTTATCTATGACCATGTTTCATTACAAAAACGTAATAGATTTCATAGAGTGGAAGATCTAACAAGCCTCCTAAGGATCTGTGCCAAACAATTTAGATTGTTTCTCCACTACTACACTTATCAGGATGTCACTTGGTGCAACTCATGTGAGAGTCACACTGTTAGCTTTTCAAGCGCGTTAGCCGTCTAAGGCAGTGACCACAACTTGATGAGATCAGGAAATCCTTGCTAACAATGACTTCCCACCGCCCGGAAGATGCTGGCCAATTTACATCACCCACTTGTCAGCTAGCGACCCATTCAATGCTTGAATCTAGACTGTGGTGGCCAGCTTGGTGTCACAAAAGAGCAACTTAGAACGCTGTGCGTCCTGGAAAGCACCTACTGCCACGGTCGAAAGAGTAAAGAAAAGACAATAAAGCCTGATGCTTCAGATACCACCCTGAACCCAGTAAAACCTTTGCTTGGACCTGATTAAGGTCATTCCTGTGTTGAAACCATGATATTTGCAAGTGAGAGGTTTTCTGCTGTGTATCCCCTAACCTTCTGGTTTCTCTGTGTAAGCCCTGACCTTCTGGTTTCTGTGTGTAACCCCTGACCATTCCCCGTGCAGATTGAGTCAGCAGACGCCTGTCTGATTCTGGCTAATAAATACTGTCCAGATCCCGACGCCGAAGACGCCTCCAACATCATGCGGTAATATTGAGGACAAGGAGATGATGCGAGCATGTGCCCGTGTGTGTTCAAAACATATCTCACTCGTACTGTTTGTTTCAAATTGGCAGGGTCATCTCTATCAAGAACTATTCCCCTAAGATACGAATTATCACTCAGATGTTACAGTACCATAACAAGGTGAGTCAACATGTCGATGCTGGGCTTCCTGGACTGATTGCAATGACGAGTGCTGCAGCTCAGAGGTCGTTGGATAGGGAGTGATGTGTGTGTGTGTGTGTGTGTGTGTGTGTGTGTGTGTGTGTGTGTGTGTGTGTGTTTGAAGGCTCACCTGCTCAACATTCCTAGCTGGAACTGGAAGGAGGGGGATGATGCGATCTGTCTGGCTGAACTGAAGGCTGGCTTCATCGCTCAGAGTTGTCTGGCGCAGGGCCTCTCCACCATGCTGGCTAATCTCTTCTCCATGAGGTCCTTCATTGAGGTAACATCGACACAACATTAACACAACGGTCACTTTCACGTTGATTGAACCGTTTCACAGTTCGAACTTCATGTAAGCAACACCATTCCCCAGCAATATGGACAGGATAACTTTCCCAGTACTTATTATGGGATGGATATGGGTGTGACTTCATGAGATAACGGAGCTTGGGTTTGTTGAGTCACACCATGCTCTATTTCTGTCTGTCTGCTTTATCATATGGAATCTGGCTCTTTGGCACTCAGGTTAAAGAGGTGCTGCTCCACATGGAGTAATGGATTTTCATGTTGTAAATACGGTGGTTATATAAGGTGTGGGCTGACAGGGTTTGGTTGAGGAAGAAACATCTGCTGGCCATTTTCCCTTTGTGAAATCACGGAGTGACACTCTCATTAGCCAGTTTATTAGTTCCACCCATCTTGTGCTGGGTCTGACCCCTCTCCGATTCCAGAACTGCTGATTTCTCCAGGGCAGGGATTCCTCTAGGTGACATCACGTAGTTACTGCACAGTGGGATGTCGGCGCAGACGTGCTGTGAACAGCTGCTCTGCCAGGTTGTGGCCTGGAGTCTGCACTGACCCCTGAAGTAAACTGAACTTGCTGTCAAGTTCATGGGACCATTCTGAGACAGTATGTGCTCTGTGAGTTGGTGCATTGTCCTGTTGGAAGTGTCATGTGATGGAGGATTGCCTGTAGATATGAAGGGATGCACCTGGTCAGGAACAATGGGCTTCATTCAGAGGTTTTTCTTAATTTTTTTCTTGAGAAAAGTCCCCAGAAAAGTCCACGTCAGATTCATGACGTGTTCCTAAACCACAGAATTGTCCTGGTAAATTAGAAGAGCGTGCCAGTGGATCCTAATTAGCATAGGTAAACACCCTGCCAATACTCATAAAAGGGCATGATTCTGCAGGGCCGTGGGCACATACAGAAATCAAACGCAGAGGTTGAATCTCAAATTGCATACTTCCATACTATGTAGTATGCTATATTAGCTTGAGATGATAGTTGGGTGAGGTGCCGTTCTTCACAACGCTGCTCTTTACTTGTTTGTGGTTCGCCTGCTATTTGGCAACGTTCTTGTCATTATACCTTGATATTTGTCAGTACTGACATTCTTACACCATCAGCGCTGCCTCTGAATAGATTATTATAATTTTTTCACAATATCTACGTAAATCCTAGAGCTAACTATTGTACCACACGCCAACCCACTAATGTCACTAATTTTGGCCATCCATTGTTACTTCTTTATACACCATGGCCCAGTTTTGTGAACGGGGCACCACCCAATAAACTGGCCACTGACAGAGTAAAAGGATGGATGGACTTTCAACACTAAACCATAACAGGAGATAACTAAAACAATTTGTCCTCTTTATTAATGGATTTAAAATGTTCAGTTAGGCTCTCATCTACGACACCTTCAAAGCATTCCAGAAATTAATCCCTCCTTGTTTATAGCAGCTTGATCGGTGGATGTGACTTCTTGTCCGTCTACAGTACCAATGAACATCTGAGGGAGGAGATGAGAGAAACAAAGAATGACTTACAGTAGTCATTTATTTCCTTGTCTGTTGAGCTGTGTGGCTGAAACTGTACCAAAACCCCAGCCAAGTGAAGCATCTTGTACACAGTACAGTGTCATCGTCAGCAAGCCCATACTTTTTTCTGAACAAAAATAGCAGACAAAACATTATATTCAAACCACACAGTCGATGGTTTTATAGCAGTATGAACACACATGGACTATATTATTAAAAGTCGCTGGCAACCGTGTGTCGATGTCAAAATGATGACCGAAGAACATGAAATGCTTATGAAATGATGATAAATGCTTTATGATCCGTTTTGAATGCCAACATTGTGTAGCCTGGGAGAGAGCATGAGTAATTGAAACAGTTCCATAATAAAGTTGGCGTCTTCTGGTTCTGTCAGCGTGTCTTTGGGAGACCTCCATAAAAATAAGTATTAAGAGCAGCATAATGAGGAACACAGAGACAGAATGCTATAAACAGAATGCATATATGGTTCATGTTGGACTGAGGACATGGTTGTGAGGCCTCTTAACGAGGTGAGGAGTAAAGTGTCTGACAGCTGTTCACAGCACAACTCTTATTAGCTCATTAGAGAAAACACGTACCAAATGGCATCCATTTCCCAGAGGCACGTCTTCTGACCAGGGCCATATAGGGACTGGGGTGCTGTTTGGGACAAAGACACTGAGAAATAGGTCAGTTCTGACACATTCTGCAGCAGATGTCTTTAATGAGCATGTGCGGGAGAAGAGAGATGTCTGGTCAGATCGGGCTATGGTCCATTATCAGGCCTTGTTTACTTACCCAGGCAATAAAAGGCCATCGTCAGGGCAGCTTGTTGTCACGGGTGATTGAAAAAGGAAGTGAACCAGGAAGGTAGCGATACGTTGTAATGACAGACATAATGCAAGCACAAATGCATGACCCCCCCTGCTCCCCCCACCACACACACACACACACACACACACACACACACACACACACAATAATGATTAGTGTTTCCCTGAAAATGCCTGACGAATTGCAATTTCAGGCAAAGCATTTGTTAGTTATGCAGGAAGTGGGTTCTGAGTCTCATTTAATCCTTTGGCTGTCAGGATGGGCTGGAGTTTTGGTAGACATGGGGAAGGCTTCATAATGGCTCTGTGTGGGTCTGCTGTTCATTAAAGTATGCTCTGTTCCATCAGCGAGAGGCTTGGACATGGGGAAACCCACCCAAGAGCTTTTAAAAGGGCTTACGGGATTATAACTGTGCTAAAGGAACTATGCACATTTGCCATATGTTTGTGTGTGTGTATGCTTCTATAAGAATTCCTAAATGTATGTTCTGGTTGTTGTTTCTCAGATTGAAGAGGATACGTGGCAGAAGTACTACTTAGAAGGGGTAGCTAATGAGATGTACACAGAGTATCTGTCCAGTGCCTTTGTGGGGCTCTCCTTCCCAACAGTCTGTGAGTAAGTATGGAAGTGAAGAGGTCCAGTCCCTTGCCCGGTACGGGTACCACTGTGTTTTTCTGTTCTGTTGTACCTAACTATGGTTATAATTATAGAATAGATGGAAAATGACTATTTGAATGTTCAACTGAATGAGAGTAAACCGTTGGAGTTTGGGAAAATGTTGAAATAGTAGCTTCAATTAATAACTGAAAGCCACGTAATTCCCTTACAATTGTGTGTGTGTGTGTGTGTGTGTGTGTGTGTGTGTGTGTGTATGTGTCTGTGTGTGTGTGTGTGTGTGTTTGTGTGTGTGTGTGTACGTGTGATAGGCTGTGCTATGTGAAGCTGAAGCTGTTGCTTATCGCCATCGAGAACAAGTCGGAGCAGGGAGAGAGCAGGTTTGTGTTTGGGTGTTTGTGTCTGTTGTTGTCTGGGGCAGCTCCTCACGGTCTATGTAGTACTACCAGGCACCTCTGTCCAGGACCTGTCTGAACATTTCAAAACAGACCATGTCCGTTAAGATTTCTCTGTAAAAAGTTTTCCATGTGTTGAACCATGATTATCATTAACGCCATATAGCACTGTTAACCTGCTAACCTTTAACATGAAGTACTATATTTCACTGACCATGACCTGCCAAATCCCTCCCTCCCACACCATAACACCATCAGCGATTCAACTGGTTTTGTACATTGACAACATTCAACTGTGACAAATGAATTTGTGTAGCAGAGTTGTGGTATACAGTATTATGAAATCACAGTACACAGTCAATGCTACGCAATGTCTATCCACTTTATATTTATTTCTAGTTATATATGAAGTCAACATTGTTTTTTAAACTCTTATTTTGTTGCATTCTTGCGCCTGGACGTGGTATGCAGAGGCACTTGTTTTGCCCATGCCCGACATTTCTCCTGTACACGCGCCTGCCGTTCTCCGTGCCATCTAAACTGCATATTTCTTTAATAGTTAAACGAAACAAATAAAAAAATGCTATATATGTAAGAAGATCAGCTCTCTAGATTAAATCTAAAACTTCTACTTTCCCCGAGGGCTATATCATGCACATTCTACCAACAAAGTAGACAGACGGAGAATTGAGACATAATAGACGAGTTATTTTTCATCGTACCTTTTATGCTAATAACAATTGTTTGATATGAGGTTGTTTTCTTGTTGTTTGCAGAAGCCGAAAGCGGTATGCCCTCTTCCGTATCTTTCCCTCCAAAGTTCCGCCCTATCTCCACCATTTTAGAGCTTCTGACTTTGGGTTTTGTTTCCTAAGGACACTATTCCAAACCCTGTTTCATAAAGGGCCAATTTCTCATTCTATATTTGATTGTGTTCGTTGTGCCTAATGCACTAACTTCTTTGCAGGCAGAGAGAGGATAGTTGAATTAGACTTTTTTGTTTACTTGTTGATTTGTCTTTGATGTTGTCGACGTGACCAGGCTAACACCCTCTTCTCCATGTCTACCTCATGTTTTCACTCTGTTTCTATCGTATGTCCTCAGTCTTTCTGCTTCATTTACTTCCCACCTCAGTTATTTTTCGGCGTCGTCAATCAGTTGTGTGTGAACTTGAGCATAATGATTGACTTTCCTCCCGGTGTTTGTTTTTGTGCTACGCTCATCGTCAAAATATGACTTCTCATTTTGTTTTAGCGATGTCATCATGTCTCATGTAGGTCAACCAGCTTGTTGATGTCATAGGCCCAAAAGGCTTTAGTGATGATCTTCAGTTATCGTTGAGTTGTTTTACATTATGGTAATATAAAAAATATATATACAGGGATCTAGTGTATGTCATTGCCGCTAGCAGAGTTTGACACAATGACATTGTTCATTGATTTGCCAAATGTTTTCGATGTTTTGACATCTTAGTTGAGGCATTGGTTCGTACACTTTGGATGGCATTTTATCCACTGGAACGGCTCAGTTTTAGGCCACGTTTTCCATTGGTGCTGCAAATGATCTCCATACTTACATGTTTGTTTGTGTGTGTGTGTGTGTGTGGACATATGTCTGTATGTGTTTTTGTGTCTGTCGACGTGTACGTGCGTTCCTGTGCGTGGCGTGTGTCATTCACCTCGTATCTCCATACCTGTGCGTCTCTGGGTAGATGTTATCAAGTGAGGTCACTTCCTGTCAGTTTGGTGTTTAAGAAACAATCCAACTGCACAGAAGTTACTGCAACAGTCTGCATCTACGTACCTGTCCCCCTTCCTGTACTACAATGGCAATGTCCTAAACACACTGTTTGGTATCTGCATGCTGTAAAACTCTCATATGGGACATGTGATGCTTGCCTTGTTGCTCACAATATGAGGTTTTGATTCCCTTTTTGACAATGCTGACAAGTTTTGTGCCAATTGGAAAAAAATTACATTTTGTTTTATTTCTTGGCATTGGTCGACTATGTTAAATCTCAGATTTGGGCAGCAATGTACTTTTCTTGTAGTTGCTTTGTTAATTCATTTTTTATTTTTGATGAGACTGCATGTCTGATGTAATGCCAGTTTTTTTTTTACTTTCGGGGCTATTCAATCTAATATAAAGCTCAATAGTGCTTAAATCTTAGCGAAATATGTATTTTTGCAGTCGCTATTGATTGCAGCTTTATAATTGATTAATTTGCCCTCGTATTCTTAAATATGTTCTTTGTAGAGCCCAGAGGAAAGATTCTTATTATTTGCAACTCAGTTTGTAATTTTTACCTTCTATAAGCTATTTTCTGAGCCTGCATGCACTTTTTCACAATATATATTTTGTAAAGAAAGGTAAATCTAAAGTTTTCTAAAACCAAATATATAATATGTACTGTATTATTTTGTACCAAAACAATTACAGAGTAAATTACTTTTAAAATATGAAGCTGTAATACAGTAAAATACAATATTAGTAAAACACAATTTATATAGCATTTGTAAAATACAATAAATTGTTAAACACATACTTTGTAGCCTTTGTAAAGTAAAATTAAATCTCAGTAAAGTTATAAAAAGATAATGTAAACAGAAACGCAAAGCATCAGTTAAGTACGTAAAGTATTTGTAAAGTTGTAGTTAAAGGTAGTCTCAGCAATATGACATAAATGCAGAATGTGAACAGAAAAGAAAATGAAAGAACAATTCTGTTTTGACCCCTGGCCGAGGTGTAACAGCATGGAGAAGACTTTGAACACACCCATGGATGCCGTGTATCATCGTATCCCGCTCATCTTAGTCTGTGGTGTGCATGGTTCATGGTCACGTTGCTCAGTCTACCTTTAAGATACTAGATGATTATTTTAGTTCCCCTTTCTTCTGGGCTCGGAGGTCAGGGGTGTGGTCCCTTGACTGTCACTGTATGTTCCGTTTGTCAGTCTCTCAGTCTGCACTCCTGTCATTGATGATTCCTATCCCCAGGCAACCATTAATGAGCTGGGTGTGTGTGTCTTGGAGTATGGGTGTTGTCCACTCTGGTTTAAGGTCTAATTCAGGGGGAATGATACGGCCAACCCATAATGGCATCTAAACACCATCCACTTCAAAAATGTAATCTTTGCTGTAGACATCTGTTTAGGGATACATTATAAGCATCTCTAATGTTATGGGTTAAAGTGCATTATAATATGAATATAATTTTTCCATTAGATTACATCAAATGGACATTTTCCCTCAGCTTGGATTTTAAATCGTTCTCTCTGTTTATTTAACACAGACTTTAATAAATAAAGAGAAATTGCATATCACATTACTTGGCTCAAATAAAGGAAACGGTGATTATACAAGTACTATAATTGAGTATGATTAATGCCAATATGATTAATGCCAATAACAGATACTTAGGGTTAGTATGAGGGCAGCTCATTCCCTCGTGTTGTACTGTCCCCTACTAACCTGGTAGTAGCATTTCACTGTAGTGTAACACATCCTTACATTTCTCTCATAGCTGATTGGCTTTGACTGGTGAGACCGAAACCACTCCCATTTCAACTGCAATTGTAATTATTCTAGCTCCTCCCCCTTCATCCCTCTTACCATGCCCCACTCCAAGCCAATCAAAACCATGGTGAAATTGAAAAAAAACTGAATTGACCGACCAACTCATGCTGTTCTGCATTCTGTCCATCCTGTGTGGATAACCACAAAGAAGGTGGCCGAACATAGAACCAACAACTCTTTCAAAAACCGCCTTCATACACTGACCTACTAGGTCACACTATACAGCATTTACAGTCATTACATATATAGTTATTACCTTTTTCAAGCCAAACACCTAGAGACTATTGACCAATCCGATCAGGCTGCTGTAGCTTGCTGGCCATTGCACTGCAGCTAGTGGCTTGATGATGCGTGTGTACCATTCCTCTTGATTAGCACGTATGAGAGTGACTAATGGCTGGAGTGGCATCTGAAGACTGTCATCTCGTCTCTCTCCCATTACTCAGCATCCTCATCAACCCGGGGAACCACGTAAAGATGCAGGAAGGAACTCTGGGGTTCTTTATTGCCAGCGACGCCAAAGAAGTTAAGAGGTAATGTTGGCCAACACCCCGCCATCATGGCAGGACAGACAAACGCCACAAGGAATGTCTTCATTCGCTTAGCGGCCAAACGGGTCACCGTACGGCACATGGGGATTAAAACACACGTTCAGATAGCCTTGGTGAAAAGAGAGGTTTAACTGGTGAACGTAAATGCCAGATGGTACAAGGCAAAATCATAGCTCCACCGTGGTGAATAGGTGAAAGTCACTAGGTCTGAATTCCAACCAGGATGATGAATGTCTATGCTGCTGTTTCCTCTCAGAGCATTTTTCTACTGCAAAGCTTGTCACGATGACATCACCGACCCCAAACGGATCAAAAAGTGCGGCTGCAAACGACGTGAGTACAAATGCGTAAAAACCTGCTCACAGGTCCACTACACTCTCTTGCACCTTCCAACACCTCCCCAAACCCGCCCCCTCCCACCCTCACTGTCTCTGAACTATGATTAAAATGTCTAGAATTCCTCAGTTTATTATAGGAATTTCCTTTCCTAGTGACAGATCGTATGTTTTACTTTAATGCTCAGTCAAATGGAAATTGGTCATACACCCTTTAAGCATGATCACAACCACATCTGTGTGGTATGACCCCAAAGCAAGATGCGATCAAATAATTGTGTACATTTTGGATGATCGAATCATTTCATGAATGTTTTTGAATATGTTCACGTGTGATACATATAATTAACAACATAATTGCAGAGACAGCTAGCCATGTTTGACTAATTTGACAGTTTTAATTATGTGAATAATGTTACAACTGGCAACAGATAAACGTATCACAAACTATCTAAGATATAAACACAATAAAGTCTTATGACTTGCTACCGTTGTGGTCCTGGTTGTAAGCAAGGGCAGACAACAACAGCAATGAACGTCTGAGGGAAGACACATACAGCGAGAAACCTGAGAGACAGGCAGGGAGAAAGATTTTAGCACACTAATAATGGAGTCTAAGTGTCTGTGAAGTGGAACAGCAGAAGTGGCGCGGAATAGGGAGGCCAATGGTTTTCTTCTGCTCAGAAGTCACGTGGTCCAAAAAAACTATTACATCCATGCTGTCACCTTTTTAGTCATTAGATTACCATGAGAGGAGCTATACCAGGTTTGCACTCTGTTTAGTAAGTAAAGTAAAGTCACTGAGGAAAAAAGTATTTTACTTCCAGGATAACAAGAATTTAGTTGTAATTGACCCTGACCCCAATATCTAATTGAACTGTCTGCGGCTAACATTCCAGTGGATGTGGCATTAGCATCAAGTCAGGAGCAGGACCTTGATATTACCTGACCTACATGAGCACTTGTCCCAACATGTTAGCATGTTAAATAATTCAGCCTCCTGAAGCCTCTATATCCAGGAAGGTCAGCAACCATTACTGTAAGCAGGCTACGCCCAGCAAACACAGGACCTCTGCCATCCCCTTCATTTGCCTGTGTCATCTCAATTATTCTGACTTAATGTTTGCTAGTCTGTCAGGGGGAGATCCAGAGACCTGGAATGCCTGAATCATATGGTAGTGCCAAGCAAGCTGTACTAGGTCAGCTTGGTTTCACATCCACCAGTATGGCCTGATTACACATCCGCCAGCGTGGCCTGGTTACACATCCGCCAGCGTTGCCTGGTTACACATCCGCCAGCGTGGCCTGGTTACACATCCGCCAGCGTGGCCTGGTTACACATCCGCCAGCGTGGCCTGGTTACACATCCGCCAGCGTGGCCTGGTTACACATCCGCCAGCGTGGCCTGGTTACACATCCGCCAGCGTGGCCTGGTTACTCATCCATCAGCGTGGACTGGTTACACATCCAGGTCATTGTGATAAGTACCCAAGCCAGAACAGTATTAGGTGGGTTGGCACTACCTTGTGATAAGACATTGGTCCATTAGATTTTCTGAACGTGCAACTGGATAATTCTCTTCTTTATTCTTTGGTGTTTATTACAGTTGAATTAACAACAAGAGGGCCCCATTTAGAGAGAGATGACAGTTCCATTACTTGAATGGAAATTTTTCTTCTGTTAATTCTGTTTTGTTTCTGTTGTTATTGCTTATTTTGTCCTTGTTTTTATGATCATTGACCTTTTTTTGATGTTATTTCCTTCCCCTGCTGCCACTGGGAATCACCACTACTTTATTTTAACCACTCTCTGGTAGTGATTTATTGTGAGTAAAAAAACAAGGGTTCCCTGCTACCCAGAGTGCAGTGCGAGTGTCTTTTCTCTTTCTCAGCCAAAAGTAGACTATTCAATGTTGCATGTTACCAGTGTAGCATTTGCATCCCTTTCCCCGCCTCTCATCTTTACACTGTCCTGCCTCAGACGAGACCTGAAGGAACACAGCCCAAACCGAACCCACGCCTGCTTCTGAATGTCTAGTTGTCTAGGTGCCCTCCTCGCTGGCCCGTAGTCTAGCACCGCCACTGATATATTTCATTTACCAAAGTGTGGAGTGGGATTTTACAGTAGAATGAAGGCATGACTTCTCGTAGACTAGTTATTTTTGCCACATGATTTTGGTTGTTAAACCGAAGTGATTTGTTTTTGAAACCCAAACCAATGCCTTATGTCAGCAGCTCTCCTTAAGTCCTTCCTGCCCCCACTCTAATGTCATGCTCTGAGACATTTTAAAATGAATGTGGTAAAAATCTGGAATGTCAAACACTGATTGATATTGGTGAAGTTAGTCATGGACGTAAAAGAGCCAAGACAATGTAGGGGGGAAAGTAAGAAAAAAATCTCTAACCCTTTAGATTTAAATTCATTTTCCCGTGTCAGAGGCTATTTTGCACGCCACAGTATTTTCAGAGAAGCGGAAAGTGTTCTCGTGGGAAGTTCCTGAATTTATTCAACTTTGTCGCCAAAACACAATCAAAACAATCTGGCCATATCCACCTCACACCCCCCCCCCCCCCCCCCCCCCCCCCCCCCCCCCCCCCCCGCCGCTTCCAGCCCACCCCCTCACCTCCCAGCGACCTGGAAGTGTTCTGCCCAAACACCAGTCGGACCATTAATCCGAGTTCATCACTACTGCATTTGGGATTGAAATGTTGTCACCCCCACCACAACATCATTTCAATTCTAGATGGTCGTCAGCCCTTTCTGTACGCACTGACCTCAGTGACCTGAGTGAAAAATAACCGCTTTAGAGAGCAGTGCTTTGACTGTGCTTCGATTTGGCCACTAGGTGGCCATGTTGTGTCACAGTCTATAATGTTGTTTAGGGAAGTATACTCACAATAAACTGAGGTACTCAAAAACCTATTCAGCAAGAACACAATGAGAATGTTTCAGTCATGAACATAATTACTAGTAACTTGCAATTTAAAGGTAGACAATGTAAAATGAGGTTGACAGCATGGTGGGTCAATTTCTGCAACAACTTTTATTTTGGCCTAAAGCCCAACACACCTTTAACAGTGTGAGACGAACCCGTTCACATGCAAAGATATTGCCTGTGATGTAAGGGAGCAAAGTCTTACCTTTCTCTCATTTATTCATCTGCGGTGCTGCTTATGGAAACGCAATTTTGCAAGGTCTACCTTTAATTGGAACAATCACGTCTATACATATTTCCCATAACTTACCCATTGGTTTGAATGGAATGACTGTTCAGGTTATCCTGTGCTCTATGGTGGCGGTGAACTGTAGCTGCCTCTTTACCTGAACAGTAGCACCCATTCCAACGTGAAGGTGAAGCTCTGTCTTCCTTGAGTCTCGTAGCCTCATAGATTCACCTTTGTTTGAGTGGTGTTTTGTGTTTTGGTCTTGTTGAAGATGTCTGGGGAAAAAAAGGAGTTGAGGGAAAGGTGGTCTTTGTGCTGCTCATTATTGTCTTTCTATCCATGCATTGCAACATACTGTAACATACATTTTTTAATGTTTTTTTGTTTCATTAGTTTTTTCTATTAAACGTGGCTGCTATTTTTAGAGCTTTTGATTAAGTTACATTTCCACATGTCAATGTGTCTCATCACTTCTTGCTGAATAGAGTTGTATTTCACTTCAGAGGATCACTATCAATTATTTATGTGTCTATTTTAATATATCTCTCTCGCTATCAATATTGAACAGTGGTTGAGTTCTGACTTTGTCTGTTTTGTCCAGTGTTATGTTGAAAGTGCCACATCAACTTATTGTTTCCTGAACAACAATCATTCACACATTTATTTTGCCAATATATACACAGACAATCATTGTTATGTTGATTCTTGTTGTGGAAAATGTCCTAAAGGAGAGACGATAATATGTATTGTAGTCGATCAGGTTGAGTGGTACGCGTGAAGAAATCTGAGTAAAAAAACATTGTCATCTTGTATTACGTTCTCCGTTTTCCCCTTCCATGTCTCACTAACCAACATTATAACATTACAACTACGCACACTGTGTTTAACTCAATGCCCAGCCTGGAAAAAAACACAGAAGTAAAGCTTAGCATGAATTCAATGATATAGTTTAGCATGAAACCACTGCGTCACTGTCACACCTCTAAACTGTTTTCTGCTCTGTAAACAGTTAACCCACCTCTCAATGCAGATGCCATATCTTGCTTTTCACGTGTCTGACTTTCCGACAACAGACAAATCCTCCTGTTGCAAAAGGAAATGTAAACAGTTAATTGTGAACTATATTTGTCTTTTTTGTTGATAATGTGTTTTTTAGGGTGAACCAAGTCTGACATTTTAAGTCGAGATTACAAACTTTAGAAGCCTTTCCAAATTTAAAACACACCTTAAGTTTGCATTTCCTGCTGTGCAGGAACATTTCCTGCAACAACAGACTGATCAAACTAAGATACAGCATCTGTATCATTCTAATAAAGCACATGTGCATGCTGTTAAAAGGACAAACACAGTCCCTGTTTTGGACCAGGCCTCACTCCCTGTTCTCTCTATGGTCACTGACAAAAAATGGCCACCTCATTTGTCTTCCTTGTCACACATGAGGTTAAAACAGTAAACGCACGTTATTATTGTCCTCAGAGAAGTGCGAGACAGTTTGCGTTTATTTGTCAGACGAAGCCGGTGAGGTGGCTCCGTGGTGCAGAGAGAATGGGGACCGATGACTTGTCCGTTTCTGAGCCAGAGAAACAGCAAGCAAAAACCGTTGCTCTGAGGGGCTTTCACTTATCTACCACTCCTCCTGTGCTCAATAAATTGACCCAGACCATAGACAAACTCACACTCGCACACATCAGATGCACTATATCCAAAGTAGGGTTTACAGCTTCCGTGACCCTATCCGACATCTAATGGGGAGTGCTGGTGTAGTGAAACCTTGTCCTATAGCTCAGCATGGTTACTGAATGGCCTGACTGGTCTGGCCAGTAGAGTAGTGTGATGACGCCTTGGCCAGGGCTGCAGCAGATGCATGAGAGGACACAGGTACGTGATCCACACCTTTAGCCGAACGGATGGAGGATGTTATGACCTGTTCTGAATGAAACACTATGTCTGTATGAGGATTGCTGCTGAAGACATTGTCCATGCCAATCTCCTCCCCCTGAATGACTCCCTCTGCCCCCCCCCCACCCCTCTCTGACCTCCCCCCACTGTCATATTTGCCTTTGTAACTGTTATGGCATTTTCAGCCTTAGGACACAGCTTGATCCTTGACCCTTGAGTGAAATGTAACAACTATGAAACTGTTCAAAACTTTATTGGTTAAAACAAAAACTTTGGGAAAACATTGGGAGGAAAAAAGAGCATAATTCGGCCATTGTTATGTAGTGTTTTAAACAGTTCTCACTGCTAATAACCTCAGTCAGTTTGGCACTGTAACAGTGTCTGATGGCACGTTAATGTTTAAGGTGCCAGTTAGTTGGATGTTTTCATCCTGTTCTGGCTTGATGTTGGGGCTCAAGTCTGTGACACCTGCCAACTAAGGCAGTTTGCACTTATGAAGTAACCTTCCAACTTCCCTGGATGAGTATTTCTCCTTTTTGCCATTAACCTCCTGCTTTTCCTCTTCCTCTCATCCCAAAACATGACTGTAGCCAAGATGTCCGTCTACAAACGAATGAAACTGGCATGTTGTTTTGATTGCGGCCGTTCAGAGCGAGACTGCTCTTGCATGTCAGGCAGTGTACATAGTAACATGGACACCCTACAGAGGGCCTACCCACTCTCCTCTGTCTCTGTTCATGATTGCGCAACCACTTTCCGTGCCTGTAAGTTACACCGCTCAACACATTCTGTTACGTGTCTGCGGTGTGTGACCCGTGCCAGTGTGTACGTGTGTGCGTGTGTGCGTGTGCGTGCGCGTGCGTGTACGTGCTTTATCTGTCTTATTGTCCATGTGGCGTGCTTCCATGGTTGCCATTGTGTTGTTGTTGGTTTTGTAAAATAATTGTTACTATTAATAATAATTTAAGTAGTTGTTGTTATTATTACCATTATTGATGTGGGTTGTATTAGGTGGTCATTGTTGTGTTGCTTTGTGGTGCTGCTGCAGTAGCTGTTAGCTATGTTGCTAGCGCATGCTACAGCAGTCAAGCACTTGTGTGGTGACTGCCATTAGACAGTTGGTGTTTGGTGTAAAGCGTTTACTAATAAGGTACAGTATCTGATGTGTCAATGTTATGACGGTAAATGTGACTACGCTGAAGAGGTGATTTATATTCTGACTGTATGCAGTATCTTGTTGATGATTTTCATTTGTTCTTATCGTTGTTTTTGTCTTCGTTCGTTGATCCATAGCCTATAAGTTTAATTGTCAGCATGCCAGAAAATATATCTATGTCAATACTGTCTAGAGCGACAGTAACCAGCCAACTAGAGATTCTGATTGACAGAACAAGTTTGGAGAAATTACAGTGAGACGTTTTTCACAACCAAATGTGACCATAAACAATGAAGGATAATGCAAGATTTGTCTAACCATCCCTGCAGCATTGTAGCTAAGATTGCCTTACAAAGCATGACCAGCTGTAATAACAAGGCAACCTGTTGCTGTAGTATTTATAATAATAGTTTTAGAACCCGTTGGCTGATGCGAAGCATGAGCAGGCAGGTTATTCTAGCTAACTACGATTACACATTTGAGCCATTATGTCATGGCAATAGATAAGCTGCTTTCATAGACCACCGAATAATTTACTGTAGCTAACATGGAAGTATGACTGCAGTACAACAAAAAGCATGTAACTCACATTATACTTATTAAAAGTCTGAAAATAATCAGTTGAGTTCTTACCTTGCATTATGGCCAAAATGCAGATTACCTTCAATTTCTTTTTAAGGGGTCTTTCAATTATTGGTATTAACTCTCCTCTTTGAAAGACAAATTGTAGAAATTGAATCAGAAATCCATTAAAATTGTTTTAAAAGATTCAAACAAATAAAATTATGAAATAATGCAAAATATATATTGTACCAGTCAGTCTTTGATGTCTCTTAATTGCTAGCTTAGAAGTTGAACTTGATAGTCAATTTGCTTCACCAATCAACATCCAGGCCAGTCTATCTGTATCCAATGTAAGTTTTGGCTGACAGATTCACTAATAGTGAGCTTAGCGTTGCCAGAAATCAGGTAAGCTTTGAAAAGTGTTCCATTCAAGTATAGATTATTTTCTCTAAAAGAGTGTTCTGCGTTTCTCTGTTCTCTGTAAGTTGATGCTGAAGTTTGTTTGATGCATATATTGATATTCATATTAATGCTCATAATCCCTAGTTTGTTGTTGGTTCAGCCTAACCCTAACCGTAGCAACTGGTGGCTAATCTTAGGCCAATGTATCGAACATAATACCGTAATAAAAATAAGATTGCTCAGATTGCTTACTTTAAAAGCATATTGTAGTGGTTGTTAGTATTTTTAACATCACCCAGGTGCCTTGACAGTAAAATGTTTTACTGTATTAGTTTTCTGTAAAATAGTCATAAAGACCATCACAACAACATACTTGTGTTTTGTTATTAGCGAAGGAAAGTCTTTCCCAGTTTGAGACCATTGCTTCCCACCAACAATTTAAACCCTTTTTGTGGGGGTGTGACTCTCAGCTAAGTCATGCACCCTTTGTAACTCCTAGGTTCAAATTGTTTGCAGGAAGCACCTCTAACACCAGATAGAAGGACCGATATCATGAATTAGCCATTGGCAGGTTTACTTTTTCCACTTCCTCAGTTAATAACCCAGGAGATTCATTAGTGTAAATTATTCAACAGGATAGTTCACCTTGCTAGCTTAAGTTCTTGCTTATTATTTGCTTAGTTCAAACTATCTGTTAGTGCTAAAATGAAAATGATAAGTAACTAGCCCACTGTTGCTCCTCTGGGGCTGTATGGACATATCAGAGGACGAATGTAGAGGAAGGAGGGGAAAGCGAGAGATATGGCAGTGATTGAGGGAAAGGGAGATGGCTGTGATTGGATAAAGGATAAAAAATGGATGGCAGTGATTGGATAGAGGAAAATGGTAGTGATTGGATGTATGGAAAATTGAGATTGATGGGTTTGGATATAGGGGAAAGTGAGATGGCAGTGATTGAGCCTTACAGGAGAAGGGCTACAGCTAACTTATCTACCTAGATGAAGGAATATTGGCTAAGATAGGAGGCTAGGTCTCACCCCCTCCTCTCCTTTTTTCTTTCTGTCTTTCACTCTTTTACATTTATCTCATACTTTTTTCCCCATCCCATTGACCTGAAGCGAAGTGTCAATTACCAAGGGAGGGATTCTAGTTATCAGAGAATAGGGGCTCCGACCAGCTCCATCTGTCTGATCTCACCGAATATCTGTCTGGGAGCTCAGAGCAGCTCAGTCAGTGTCAAGCGGCTGATGAGGAGTTTGGCTCTGCCTCTGGTATTATGGTGGGCCGTGAAGGCCTTGGTGCAACTGGGCCGCATGGCACATTATATCATTTCCCCCGCACAGTGGAACGTGGTGTCTTCACATGCCTCTAATCTTTTACTTGGAAAAGGAAAAGGCTGATAGCGGTTATTACCTGGGGACTAAGGGAGGTCTGGAATTTTCTGACCAATCATTGTTGCAAACTGATGTGCATAAACTGCCGAAAATCCCCCGTCAAAACACAGCCCCCGCAGACCAAAATCTATGCACACATGATGACACGTTTTCAAGTGGAAATATAAATTACCCCTTAATATCCCGCTTCTCTAATACTGGCCATTAGCGAAGTTACTGAGCTCTCTCCTCCCTCAGACCCTCTTAAGATATCAGGAAAGACATCTGTCAGGGGTGCGGGGTGTGGCTGAAACGGGCCCGTGCTGGGTGGGGGGCCCACACCTGGCCTCTATAATGATGTAACCGCTTGCACCCTGGCAAGGCGTCACCACCAGTGCTTTTTCTCTTTAACTCTGAACCGAGTGTGTTTCTCTGAGATTGAGTTTAGTGAGACACTGAGTGATAGAGCGAGAGAGAGCTCCAGTCCTTTCAGTGCGTTAGTGATCACTCTGTTAGAGTGGGCAAGTTGTCTCCGTCCACGCGGACTCATATCCATCTGAAATGTATTTTCCTCTCTAGGTAACTGCCGTCTTCATGGATCATGTTTTCTTGTATATTTACTTGATTTCCGAGGCACTTGAAGGCTGTGTGTTATTGAACATGTTACATTCAGACAACACATTATGCATACATGTTTGCCAGTTGAAACACACATGGACTGGCTAATAGAAGACGAGATTCATAGCAAACCTGGGGCACTTTGTTCTCCATGGGCATCGTTTCTTCCAGCTTATATTACTTGTAGGGAGCACAAGCACTTGTTTGGGGCTGCAAGTCTGGGCAGGGTTAGGAGAGGTTGAGTGGGCCTAGAGTCCAAGGGAGCGGGTTGGGTATTTGGACTAGGCTTTGAGCCAGAGACTCATGGCTAGGACAAAGGCTGGGGCTAGTCTGGGTTTTAAAGCAGGAGGTGTGTGTGTGTGAGTGTGTGTGTGTGTGTGTTTGTGTGTGTGTGTGTGTCTAAGCAACCGGCGATCCTTATCCAGCCTGACGTGGAAATTATGTTTGCATTTTCATTTCTCGTCCCGGCTGGTCCGTCACTGAAACCTGCCCTGACAGCTCCTGTCCAGCAGGCAAGCTTGGTTCCCCTCTGTACCCTCTGTGCTCCTTCCCGCTCCTTCGTTGAGCAACCCCTCAGACGCTCGACGGTTAGCCTGCCGCCTCTGTGGACGCTAGCAGATCGATAGCGACAGATGCCAGTGCCAGCAAGGGTCCCTGTTTGAGGGTGTGTGTCACAGGGCAGCTCTGGGCTGTCACTGTGACCTTTACTGTTGAAGGCAGAACAGAGTAAAGCAATGAGGGCCAGGCTAGCCAGTGTAGTCTACGACTCCATCTCTATTCTTTATATCGAGCAATACGTGCCCCCTCATATATACCTCATAGAACTACTTCAACCACTTTGTCTCTGAATCATTCCATTTTGAGCCATGGAAATTGCAACTGAACAACTCAACCGACTGACTTAGAATAACATAGTGCCCAGTTGGTTACTGTTCGGACGATGGTGTGTGTTCCTTTGTCCCAATGTTGAGTGTCACTGGGGAAAATGGGAGAGGGTAAATGTGTGTAAGCTTGTCTCCCTGTTTGGGGTTTGTGTGTTCGGGAACTTTTGCTTTTTGGTCTGGGCTGCTCTAAACGTTCTTTGCATTGTTTATTCTCTCTTCACTGTCCACGGATATGTTTTTTTTATACTGTTATAAAATTAAGCCTTTTGACAATGCTCAGGAACCCTGTTGATAATACCAGGTAGACCTGCCCTTAACAGTCACACGTGCCCCCCGAGAATGTATAATCTATCACTCCTTTATAGGATTCATTTTGAATATATAGGGGTAAAACTAAGCACTGCAAGTGGTGCTTATTTGTAAGTTAGTTTCAGCTCATCTGAAAAAAATATTCCTAATCGCAAAATAGGATATTTATATTAAACTATATATATATAATATATACAGTTCTATTCCATTTTCCTGAAGCATGGCTTCCTCGCCTCCAATCTCACCTCGCTCGCTCTCAAATTCGCCATATTCCGTCCTTCAACATCACTCCTCTTTTGCCATTCTGCACTATTCTCTCCATTCAAATCACATTTTAAAATAGTGCCGCTTTATCATTTTGTTCATTCAACTTTAATCTCAGGTAATTTGATTTCTATTTATTGTGATCTATCTGTCCATACTCCTCTCTCTATCTGTCCATGCTGCTCACCACAACCATCGCCACTGTCTTTCTCCATGTAACCTGTCATTTGTCTCTTGCACTTTTCCTCAGCCAAATATAAGTTTAATGGATATGTCAGATCACGTAAGTGTGTTTCTCCGTCCCTCCACATCCAATCCCCAGCCAAAACCTCCTTTGTGTTGTGACCTGTACTAGACCCCACCCCGAAGAATCAATACTTAATGCTTTATTAGATGTAATGTTTCTTCCCCAATGTAGTTGTAGAATGCAAAGCTTCCTTCTTAACATCTATGCTGTACATGATGTGAATTGATACAGAGGCCCTTGACAATAATTAGCAGAGCTACCAGTTTGTACGCTGTGATGATGTGCAAATGAATCTCATACCTGTCATGTTCAAAGTTCACTCCCGTCTCCCAACTGAAATGCATAGATACGATCACTATCTTTTCTCTATAGATTTAGCTTAGTCAGTACAAATGAGTTCCCTCCTTAAGTTTTAAATATTCTTTATACCTAACACATACATGTAGTAGTTGATTTAAGATTCATGCTCTTGTGCTTGATGACATTATGTTCAGCTAAATAAGGTTGTGTTTATATTGTGCTGCGTCTAGCAGCAGAGGGCGCTACAACACCAATGAAAACGGGAAGTCAAAAAGAGACCGGTGTTCGGTTCAAAGCTGATTGCAATTTAGGTAAATCTCTTAATATAAAGTATAACATTAACAATTGTACTCATTTTATCCTGTTTCGTATAGATGCTATTTTCGTATGTGAATGCTAATTGTTAAATGCTCTTTGTTGTAACATAATATTTTGTGAATTATTTTTGATCCTACAGTTTAAAGGAATACTTCAGGTTTTTGGAAATTATTCCTTGTGTCTACTTTCCCCAAGTCAGTCGAAATCGTGTATGGCATTCTAATATCTCTGCGCATTAAAGGAAGTTTGAAGCAGTTTTTGCAAACCAATGCTAGATGATGCTAGTGGATAACTTAGTATTATTTACCGTTTACTTTTAGTTATTGCTTAATCGCTAGTTAGCATTTGTAGTAGTCTGTTATTGACTTCCTACATACTGCACCCAGAGACATACAATGTAATCCATAAATGAATCAAAATCTGGGGTACGGAGTTAAAGGGCATTATTGCTAAAATCCTGAACTATTCCCCTAATAACCACTGCAGACACTACTGTCTAATACACTGCTTTTTATGTTTGTCAGAATAACACGACCACACTTACTGAAATTAAAACTATTGCATTATTAGTAAAATTGTTATGAAAAAACATGAATCATATTTGAGAAACTAGTAAAACTGTTTATAGTAATCCCTAAAAAGTGCACATAAAGAAAATGCCCACAATACTAACATCCTATCCAGCACAGAGAGGCCTAATATAGTACACAAATCAGACTTTGCTCATATATAAACATTAAAACAGCACTTATAACACCGTCCTCTCCGTCGTCCCGTCCAATCGGCTATTTGCATACAGCCCTGATGGGGGCTTGCATGCGTGATGGCCCTGTCTCATGATTAGCATTTCTTGTAGGGACAGTTGCCGTCTGGGCTGTTCTGGGCGCACAGTAGACCTGCCAGGGTGTGTGAGCTTACTCTAACGCTTCGCCTGTTTGACAAGGGCCAGATGAATCCAGGAGCTATCGGTGGCGCTCCGTGAATCAAGGAGGCAGCTGACGGCTGGGATAAACCTCTGTTTAGCGCTTGCGGGGGGTGGGGGGGGCAAGACCACAACACACACACACACACACACACACACACACGCAAACACCACCAACCTACTGAACCAATTGACTAACCAGCAGGAGGACTAGGAACACCTCCCTGGGATTCATAGACAAGCTGTTTAGTTTACCTCGCTCTCGTAGCTACTCTTCCCCTTCTCCTGTTTTTCTTGCCTTTTCTCGTTTCTCCTCTCTTAGGGTTCAAATAAAAACATCTAACTGAAACTATGATGGTTTGTTTGGAAATGTAGATTTCCAACCAAATACTGTTAGGTAGCAGGACCCATCCTATATATATTGTATAAGTTTGACTGTAGAGGGGTTTTGAATGTTTTCAGAAGGGCTGTGTTATTGCCTTATTGGAACATGTACAGTAGCAGAGCGGAGAGAGAAAGGAAGAAAAAAGCAGAAGGCTTTTCATTAATTCATGTTTATTAGGAATGGCAAAGCAAATGTCAAAATGAACATTTCACTTTAAGTGTACGCCAAGTGCCTAAGTGGTGCTAAGTAAAACGTAGGCGTCGTCGTCAATTACTGAGAAAATGATGGTTTTCGTGGCATAAATACAGGACCTTTTTGAAACTTCAAGTCATTATCTAGAGTGAAATAAATGGTCCAACAATGAAAACCACATTAACTTTTCCACATTAAAATATTTATGGTGATTCACATGTAGGGTAAATTAATAATTGATATAACCTTATTTTAAGAATTGACTTTGTATGTGTGTAGCTGCGTATTGGCATGTTTATTGAACAAAAAAGCACAAACGTAATCCATAGTAATCCATAATGCATAACATTTATCCTACATTTTTTTGTCTGTGAATATAATAACAAATTGCTTTCTAAACACATAAGCTGCATTTCATTAAATATTTCACCGCACATGATGAACTGTAAATGTCTTTCTATTTATCTAGCAGCCTCAGTCTCTCATTCCTTTGTCTCTCACTCTGTTTGTTCTCCATTGTTTGACAGTAAAGGATGAAGTTAGACCATCTTTACAAAACCGATCGGTTAAAATCGCCAACTGCACCTCCACCAACTACACCACGTCTTCCTCCTCCGCCGTCACCTCTAACTCCACGCACCCCCAACCACCGCCACGCCACTCCCACCGCAAGGACCCCCTAGCCCCTCAGGGCGTGGCCGGCTCTGTGCCCCTCGTTAATAACCGTAAAGGAAGCCTCCTTCCTCTGGGGGTGGGTCCGGGGCACCGCGGGGATGTTCGCCTCAGTATCTCAGGCCTTGGTGGTGGGGATGTGGCGGGCCGTGCCCAGGCTGAACAGAGCAGGCTGGTCCGGGCCCGCAGTCTGCCGGTGAAATACCGCTACCACCCCGGTAACGCGTCGCTGCACGGCCGCAGCAGCAGGGCTTGTAGGTCGCCCCCCTCAGCGGGATGCATCAGTCTCTGTCACCCGCCGGTGTCGGGCCGCGTGCCTGTCTGCATGCAGGTTTTACTGAGCTGCTGCTAGGATCCCGCCGCTAGTTGGAGACGCTAACGCCGCCGCCGCCGCTGCTGTTTTGCATGGATGCAGCTCTCTTGCGCTCACTAACGCGTCGGCCCGGGATGTATGGACGACTCGAGTCGTTAGTGCCAGGAATGGGGATGGAACTCATGTTGTATAGATTCCAGTTTGGTCTTACTGTAATGTCACTGCTACAGTTACGGACACACACATGCTGTGAATGCCAGGCTGCGGCACATGTTTCCGGGTTGATTGCCTAATTGAATTGCATTGTTGTGGCGCTTTTAACACCGCTTTAAATGCAACTGATTTATCAGAAGGCCAAGGATATGAGACAGGCCCAGAGATATAATCCTTGATGTATTCACTGATATAGAACAATCAGCCAACGAAGGGAAATAATATTTTATTCTGTGATATTTTCACAAAGTGGATTAGACTAGATAGAGATGCATTTGTAAAGTGGAAAGCACTTTCTTTTGATATTAGCTATTCAAGCGACCACATTTGCGGATCGGAAATGTCAGAGAATGGCATTTTATTAGGAGGCAAAGGCACATTTTTATCTTTTATTTGTGCAATTAGGTGACAGTCTAGAAGGGACGCTCAGACGGTAATGAAATGTCCTCGGTCCTGGGAGCAGTTATCGCTTGCAGCAGCGAAACATTGATTTGCACTAATATCATGCTGTGGTATTGATTTCTAACCAAAGCACTAATACATGGTTTGAAGTGACAGTGTCTTTGGCATTTGTGTGCTGTGGAGAATGCTGAGTGCTTGGGCGCCTTGTCTGACTCTGAAAGCCCTTGGAACTCAAAGACAAGTCAGTAGAAAAGATCAGACTGGTGTCTCTACTGAGAGTTTTCTTTTGAGTACAGTGCCTGGACTTCTCTGTAGCTGTGTTCTGTTGGTGTCTGGTTTGGGAGAAAAGTTTGTCTCCTGCAGAGTGAGGAGTAGTTGACAGGAAAATTAACTTCTATCAGATCAAGCTAATCAAAACTAGCCTGTGCTGTCTGACAGTAGTACGGTGGCCCGGAGAGAGAATTACAGAAAAAGTTCAGAAAAGTTTTTGGTAAAAAAACAGTATTAATTTAAAAGCTTTATGCAGCAAGTTCATTCCTTCACTATCTTTAATACTAGTTATATTATTAATGCATCAATCCCAGATAACTTTTGACATCTGAGGGTATGCAAGCCCAGTTATTTCTTCTGATATTTCAGATATTTAAAAGATCTAGCTACTAGTGGGTGTTGTGTGCAGTGCACTAGCCATAATGCTAATGCTAGGCTACTGAAACATTTCCTGTTTTGAAGGTGACCGTGCATGTGATTGGCTGTTCTGGGAAGCTTGTGCAGTCCTGATTGGCTTAGTGCTTGTGGCATGAACAGCCAACTTTTCCAAAATTCATAGGAGGATTCCTGATTGTTCCTACTGATTTCAGGAATGTCTCAGACCTGGCTTTTTGAAAATCTTGGGAATTTTGGGGAAAGTTACTGTAATTTGTAAACCTGATCCATAGTTAGAGCTGGAATGATGGGCTGGGCGTCTGCCACACTGGTCATCCATTTTAAACTACAAAACTGCACCAAACCATTTTCTGTCCCTCTCTCTTTTTTGATTCTCTCTCACTCTCTATCCGTCTTTCTGTCTTTATCTTTCTGTCTCGGTCATTGCTTCTGTCCACCTACTGACAATGACAATCTGTCCAAATGGCCTGTCTAGAAGTCCTGTTAGTGAAGCATGGACACACTGATGCAAACTGCTAGAGGTCCAAACACATGCAGGCTAGAATGGATCTAAACAAAGTGATCTGGCCCTACCGTATAGCACCCAGTGCAGATGAGCAGAACCAAAGGGGTTGGGCTTGGGGTGAAATGAGCACATGGTGAATTTGTCAGGTCTTTCATTGTGGTTTCTCTCTAAGTGGCTTTTCTACTGCCTTTCTCAAATTGACCTTCTACTAACTGTGTTGTGTTTCTATTGACGGAGGTCTTCCCTCTGACCCCGACGTACTGTGTTTTAACAGTTGTTTCTTTGTCGTTGGTGTTTATTTTATTTTTTTGCAATGGTTGATTGAGTGTTGGCTTTCGTGTACATTGACGTGACAGTTCCAGCCCGTCGGTCCATATCCTGACACTTTTCGCTTGTGTTCGCAGTTGAAGATGAACACCAGTCAACGCTGTCGCCCAAGAAAAAGCAGCGAAATGGAGGCATGCGGAACTCACCCAATAACTCGCCTAAAATGATGAGGTAAGACACTGATTTGATGCTTTAAACCAAAATAGGGGGAGACACTGTGAATGCAGTAGGGAGAGAATGGAGGAGAGGGGGAGAGAGAGCAAGGATATGGTGTTAGTGGGGAACGAATGAGGAAGACGGTATGAAAGTCAGGTGGAGGCCTAGGAGAAGGAGAGATGGGTAGATGTTGGGGCGGTGGGTAGGATAGATGGAGGGGGGGAGCTGAGCAAATGAGTGATAGAGGAGAGGGAAAAGAAAGTGAGAGTGAGAAGAAGAGAGGACGGCTGAGGTGTTTAGGCTGGCATGCTGTCAGCCGGTGGGTAATGACAACGCTGAAATATTCCTGTCATGAAAGAGAAAGTCTGTGAGAGGAGGAGGAGCTGTGTGAAAAAAAGTCCACTTGCTTTAAAGTGTCATCTGTCACCTCCCCCCCAACTCCCCCCTCCACCCCCTCCAGTCCCGTCCACATGTAGTCCTTAAACAACGCTGGCACTAACGACACCAGCAACCAATCAGAGTCCTCCCCGTGGTTCCACCGCCCCAGGGCAGTGCCGTCTATTGTGGAAACCCCTGCGACTACCGTTTCTGCTACTCACGGCCATATGCGAGATGTATCATCGCAATGAAAAATGAATTTGCAATATTACCTTCCTTTTATCCTGTCCTCTGGAATTAAATTGCAACTAATTGATTTTGAAATATGAAAGGGTTTAGTTTTTTTGTTGGTGCGAAACGGCAGTGGGAACATGATGGCCTGAACCGAGAGAGGGGGAAGCTGTCCGTTCGGGTGGCTGGATTGAAGAACTGTGGTTAAGATGGGGGAGAACAGGGACACTCGCAGCAGACTACTGCTCTGTTAAATGAGAGGGATTGTTAAGGCCCTGTGTCCTATAAATATTCAGTAGACAGATCCTAATGGTGCCCTGTATTTTTTGTCATGCAAGTCACAAAGTGTTTGGAGTTGAAGAGAACATTATTTCCGCATTCACTTTACTGCGTTTTCTTTTCAAAGGAAGGTTACACAATAATAAGTATTTTCAGTAAAAGTGACAGTTTTAGCCAGCTGGATAATTTTCCACATATGTCCTTGGGCAGGTTATTAAAAATACATTTAAAAGTGTGATACAGATAAACAGCGAGTGTATATATAAAGCAACATATGACAAGAAACATTTAGCAAGCAGAAAGACAGACTGACTGAACACAACAAAGCAACCGAACGAAAGACCGAATAACAACGTCTTTACATGTGTCTAAAGGCAGTTTATTTCAGGCATGCAAAGCTCTCAGAGTATGCCCCCAGACTAAAAGTGCTTTTAAAGTAACTATACAGTCACCTCTCATGGCAGACCTGGTGGAACTGCTGTCATAAGCTTTCCATTTGATGTAATGAACCGGGTGCTTTGAATCCTGAATGCTGATTGGCTGTTAGGCTTGGTATTTGAGACTGTACACCACGGGTAAGTCATCACATTTATCGGCCACTTACCACACCCCCTTGTGCCTTATTGGTTAAATAACACTATATGACCATGTTGGACACAGACCGTGTCGTCTTCTCAAGATGTGTGTCTGTGTATGTCACAACACATTCCCAGCGCCGGACCTCAAGAGTTCTGATTACACTGATGGTGTCTGCTGGGCTTTCCGTCAAGCACCCTGAGAGCTGACACTAAATGAGTTGTATTCCTGGGCAGCAACGCTGGGTCCTTCTGGTCAAGCAGGATGTTTGAAAGGTTTGAATGGATCTAGGCATAGTTCTGTCCCGAAATAGGATATAATAAATTATTTGTAATTGACCTTGATAAATAGAATAGCATGTTTGAAATTGGCCATTTTGGCCTGGTTCAATTTGAACGTTTTCAATGTGTTCTTTTGTGATGAAGCGTGATGCCAACATATTAAAAGGAGATACTACTTGGAGCTTATCTCAATGACACATGAATGTTTACGTCGGAGTCATAAGTTACCTTCTTTGTGCAGAACATACATATAGTTATAAATAGCATGACATATAAGTTATATTTGTGTGTATATATAGGATAGATAGTTTTATATTTGATGCAAACTCTTAAAAAAAAATATATATATATTTATGGGGATACAGTATAGTAGTTATTTTATTTCAGTCTTCATTTGTGGTACAAGACACTGAGAACTATCAAGAAAATATATGAAGAAAAAAGGGAAAAATTCCAATACTATATTGCAATTGTTTATTAGCACCAATGAATTGTATGTTCTCACACCATCGATCCTATCACTTAAATGTTAGTGCTGTTAATTAACACATTGTCGGTTGTCCATAGAATATCTTAGTCTGAGTACTGCATGTTTCTGTGAAACCGAATCCGGTCATACACTGTGCTTTGTGCAGCAGTGTTGTTTTTAAGTCCCCTTAGGCCGCTCTGAGCAGCAGCCAAAAGAGCTCCTCTGTACTCTTGTATGTATTACTTGACCACTGTACATGTTAGACTCCCCCTCAGTTCTCAACATAACAAGCAATTAAACGAGCCCTCACACACGTCAAACTGTTAGCCCAACACACACTCTTACCCTTCATTCTTGTTTGCAACAGAGAGAAGCGTTCGATATGCCCTGCTTTAGAAAGAGAAAACGACTAAAAAATAAAGAGAAATTGGCACACTTAGAAAACTGCTAGTTTAGATGGCTTTTTAGTTTTTGTTTCTGAACTTAAAGCCCCAAATCGCTTTTTTCTCTTCCCTCTCTCTCCTCTCCTTTGCTAAGGAGAAGGTCCCCGTTTGCCATGTAATATATGCATCTCTGCTTTGATCTCACAGTGATAATAATTCTTGGGAGTTATTTACTTGGTTTTGAAAACGCTTCAAAGCGGTGTCAAAGTTGTCTCTGCTTTAGGGCTGCTTCTGTATTCTGCTGGCTCTTGGGTGCTGCGGATGACAGGTCCTCTGTTCTAGGTGTAGGCTTTTTCAAGTCATAGCCCTCAGCAAAACATCAAATTACCCAGCGCAGACCACAGCCCCCTCTCTCCAGCTCCCCCCTTTCCCCCAGCCCCTGTCAATATATGATACCATATATATTAAATACTTATGCTTTACAAGGTGGATTTTATGCGCAATGAAAAGTGATTGTTTGAGGTAGCCTTAGGGATACTTTACAAGTAAGGAGGGGAAAAACAGCAGAGTGAGCTAGATAGACAGAGAGAGAGAGCATATACCATATCAAGTCTGGCTTTTACAGGACTTGCTGCCTGAAGGCCTTTGTAAATAAATAATGATCAACAGATTGGCTGTGGGTTTTTGAAAAGCATGCCTTTGTCAGTTTGCATGATGGGGAGAATTTTCAAAGCGAGATGCTGCCTTCTTAGCCTGCTGGAGAGGGATTGGGGGAGCACACCCATCCCAAGCTAGTGACTGCTCAGTGAGGCTCTGGAATAACTCAACTGTTTGAAATAAACACTGAGGTAGAGACACACAGAGAGCGAGACACACAGAGAGCGAGACACACAGAGAGCGAGACACACAGAGAGCGAGACACACAGAGAGCGAGACACACAGAGAGCGAGACACACAGAGAGCGAGACACACAAAGAGAGAGAGACAGAGAGACACACACACAGAGAGAAAGACACACACACACACACACAGAGAGAGAGACACACACACACAGAGAGAGAGAGAGACACACACACACACAGAGAGAGAGACACACACAGAGAGAGAAAGACACACACACACACACACACACAGAGAGAGAGAGACACACACACACAGAGAGAGAGAGACACACACACACACACAGAGATAGAAACACACACACAGAGAGAGAGAGACACACACAGAGAGAGAGAGACACACACAGATAGAGATAGAGAGAGATAGAGAGAGAGAGAGATAGAGAGAGATAGAGAGAGAGAGACACACACACAGAGAGAGAGACACACACACAGAGAGAGAGAGACACACACAGAGAGAGAGAGACACACACAGATAGAGATAGAGAGAGATAGAGAGAGAGAGATAGAGAGACAGAGAGAGACCAAATATATATAAACACAACCACAAATCAATCTATGGACTTATATCTACAACACTGGAAAAACCAAACTAAAACACAAAGTTAACTGAACTCCTAACTGATCCTAAACAGAGAATATGAATTTGCAGATTATCTCCACTCTGTCAGAGATCAGAAACAGAAACAGATCCTGACCAAGTACAGGCTGAATGACCACCACTTGGCAATAGAAACAGGCCCGAGACCAGGTCAAACAACCCCACTGATCTGGGACACTACAAAAACCCGATTTTCAGACTACACAAAACGGAATGTCAACCTTTACACTAAGATCCAGCTGAACCAAATGCCTTCAACCGATAGGGGAAGTGCCAGGACCAAACACACCGGTCCAACTCGTCACTTTCACCCCACTCCAGGGAGGAAACATGGGAAATCTTCACACAGATGATGTACATTGCCTTCTCCATGGCCTTAAAGTCTACCAGGTCTGGGGCCTGAAGGAGAGCAGAAGAACCAGATCATCCAAGATCGTTGCAGCCACAGTAACATTCAGCACATGGAGATGACACGCAGAGAGACAGACCCGCAGAGAGAGACAGAGACAGACCCGCAGAGAGAGACAGAGACAGACCCGCAGAGAGAGACAGAGACAGACCCGCAGAGAGAGACAGAGACAGACCCGCAGAGAGAGACAGAGACAGACACACAGAGAGACAGACACACAGAGAGACAGACACACAGAGAGACAGAGAGACAGACACACATAGCGAGAGACAGACACACAGAGAGAAAGAGAGACCGACACACAGAGAGACAGACACACATAGAGGCAGAGAGACAGACACACATAGAGACAGACACACATACAGACAGAAACAGACACACACATTCAGACAGAAACAGACACACACATACAGACAGAAACAGACACACACATAGAGACAGACACACACACACACACATAGAGACAGACACACACACACACATAGAGACAGACACACACACACACATAGAGACAGACACACACACACATAGAGACAGACACACACACACATAGAGACAGACACACACACACAGAGAGACAGACACACACACACAGAGAGACAGACACACACACACAGAGAGACAGACACACACACACAGAGAGACAGACACACACACACAGAGAGACAGACACACACACAGAGAGACAGACAGACACAGAAGGACAGACACACATAGAGAGACAGACCCACACAGAGAGGTGGAGGGAGAGAAAACAGATTGTGGGGGAATGAGTGAACGGTGGTAGAGGAGGAAAAACCATTCATCCTCTGATCTGGGATGTATCATTGTGCACATTGTCAAAACGATTGGTCTTTTCTATAGACAAGGCAATTAAATGCAAATATGTTGCTATGTACTTATATCACATGTGATATTACCACTGATTGGCGGGACATTATCTAGCCATTAATATAACAAAATAGGTATATACTGTATACAGTGGGAATACTATAATATCTATAGCATCTTATTTTAACACTCTCACTTTAGAGCTGACACTGTGTAGAAGTGAAAGTTAGCCGAGCCCAGCAGGAGGGTGTGGCTACTGAGTAATTATCTCATGTATGAGTGTTTGTCTGGAGCCATCCTCAGCCTTGCACATGTATCAAGTTATTTACCAATCAGCCAATCAGATGTGTCATTGAGCTAACGAGCTGTGCTAGCCACCGCTGGGCTCTGTTCCCCACTTGACAGAGGGGCTCCTCTGGGAATCGACACCGTTCTCACAGACCGACAGTGAGAAGGGTCACGAGACTCCTCTCATAGGGTCGCAGTCAGGACGCACGTTCACCACGTGTCCCGGGGCATGCTCTAGCCGGGCGATCGTCATTTCTGCTCCCATCCAGTTCACCTGATTGGTTCCAGGGTAGAGGAGGAAGGAGAGAATAATAGGGGAGGGGAGGAGGAGGAGGAGAAGGGAGAGGCGAGTTGATAAGAGAGGAGGCCCGCTTGGCTCTTGACAGACAGACAGACAGGCAGGCAGGCAGTCACACCACTGACAGTTGTGTGAAAGATAGCTGTCTTTGGCTGTGGAGAAGAAGGCGCCTGTCTGTCTGCCTGCCTGCCTGCCTGCCTGCCTGCCTCCACTAGTCAGCCCACGTGTACCCAGATTGAAGTGACAGGGGTTCGTGCAGAGTGAGTTGTGCAACGCACGGCACTGAATAAAATATTCAGCCCGGGTGTAAAATCACTAAACGCTGTCAGAGTTATTAACACCTGCACCACCTGATTTAATCCACCTCCATCCAGACGGAGAGAATGGAGGAGGTGACTGACAGAGAGAGAGGGAACTAATTGACACTTTTTTTGATGTGATTTCTTTTTTTGCCATGGAATGAAAGCGAAATGCAGAGTGAAGGAAGAGCAAGCATCAGAGAGTCCTGTCACTGAGTGTCACTGGTGATAGAAAAAAGCAGAGTGATTTAGGGAGATGTGCTGTATGTCAAATACCAGTGAAGTTTCGTCACACGTGATGCCAATGAATCCCTCGGAGTGACATTCTACAATGAAACTTACTCTGCTTTTGAAAGAGATCAGTCTCATATGCCCAATTTATTTCATGATCATTCAGACAGACCAGACCAGATAATATCTGTATTTTATGGAAAGAAAATAAATAATACATGACTGAATTATTCATATTGAGGACATCCATGTTTTTCCTTCTGTGGTTTACAGTAAGGTGGGCCAATATTGAGTGTTAACGCTACACCAGATAAAAAGTAGCAGCCAGCCGGTGGGCATCATCCGTTTGCCGCTAATTAATCATTTATAAGCATCAGTTGGGAAAGCAAAATGTGATTGGGCAAATTCCTGAAATATTTAAAGTGCAGCAACCCTGTTTGAGCTTTTACTGTTGTGGGCACTGCATTGTGAGCAGGTGGGACAACAGTAAAAGCCAGTAATTGACAATACATTCTCATGCCACTCAGTCAGTAGAGTTGCATTAGATTCTCTGTTCCCTTTTTCTACCACTGACACCAGTATCCCAGTGTCCAACCAGTCTCCCACCAGTATCCCAGTGTCCAACCAGTCTCCCACCAGTATCCCAGTGTCCAACCAGTCTCCCACCAGTATCCCAGTGTCCAACCAGTCTCCCACCAGTATCCCAGTGTCCAACCAGTCTCCCACCTGTATCCCAGTGTCCAACCAGTCTCCCACCTGTATCCCAGTGTCCAACCAGTCTCCCACCTGTATCCCAGTGTCCAACCAGTCTCCCACCTGTATCCCAGTGTCCAACCAGTCTCCCACCTGTATCCCAGTAATCAACCAGTCTCCCACCAGTATCCCTGTAACCAACCAGCCTCACTCCAATATCCCTGTAACCAATCAGTCTCCCACCAGTATCCCAGTATCCTACCAGTCTCCCATCAGTATCCCTGTAACCAACCAGCCTCTCTCCAATATCCCTGTAACCAATCAGTCTCCAACCAGTATCCAACCAGTCTCCCACCAGTATCCCTGTAACCAACCAGTATCCCAGTCTTCCATCCTGTTGCTTGTTTCGTGTCCTCAGCAGGCATGACCCTCATCCTGTTTTTCTTTTGTTTGTCTCGTCAGCCGACATGACCCTCTACTCATTCCTGGCAATGAGCAGATCGAGAACATGGACATGAACGTGAAGCAGTACGACTCAACGGGAATGTTCCACTGGTGCCCGTCTAAAGAGATTGAGAAAGTAATCCTGGTGAGTAACAGTCTGTGTCCCTGAAGGGTGGTCACGACCCCAGTAACGGCAGATACAAAAGTATCCCGGGCAAGTAAATGAAATCAGAAGCCAACGTAACATTTTGAGGAAAACCAACCATTCCTGTAAACAAACACCCAGTGTCACGTGTTAAATTTCTACACTCTAGAAACCATTTTAAGGAGTTCATTCTGCTTTATGTTGGAGTGTTGTAGTCTTGTGATATTAGTATCATAGCAACCCTTCTGTAGACTTCCGAGTTGATCCATGGTTACTAACATCCAGTGTGAGAGTAATGTGCATCCCATCAACAGACATGGTAGGTTTTACCCTAAGATCACTTAAAAAAAATTTCAGTCACAACACATTTCCCAATAATGTACCTGCATGATCAAACTCTTTTTAGTTATGATGAGACACTAAAGTTGGCGATTAGTATTTGCACTAATTGGGCCAACAGGAAGGTTTTGTTGAAGTACTGGTAGACTATAAACGGTTTCCCTCACATAGCAGTAACGCCACATACTAATAATTTATATCCACATTTCTCTCAATGCCTCTGTTGTTCTAAGGTGAGTTGACTATTTTCTATGTACTGGTTCAGTAAAAACAAAACAAAAAAACAACACCACGAGCATGGCTTTCAAATGCAGTTTTACCTCGTTGACCATTTAGAGTGTGTGACTGTTTCGGGTTCACTCTGAGATGGACACCTCAGTGAATGGGACTGCCGGGTTTCTCATCGTTCTCTGTCACTCACTGTTTTCTGACCGCTGTGTTTGTTTCCTATCCCACTCTCTTTCATCCTCTTTCTCGCCATCTCTCCATCTAATTGTAAAATACGAAAATGTTCTCATTCTCCCTCACCTCATTATTGTCCCTCTGTCTCCATGCCTCTCTCCCTCCTCTCATTCTTTCTCTGCCTCCCCTCTCTCCGCTCTCTCTCTCCATGCTCAGACTCGGAGCGAGGCTTCCATGACGGTGTTGAGTGGCCATGTGGTGGTCTGTATATTTGGAGATGTCACGTCCGCTCTGGTGGGGCTGCGAAACTTGGTGATGCCTTTGAGAGCCAGTAACTTCCATTATCACGAGCTGAAGCCCATTGTGTTTGTGGGCTCACTGGAATACCTGAGGAGAGAGTGGGAAACTCTGCACAACTTCCCCAAGGTCTCCATATTACCTGTGAGTACCACACCAAATGCCCACTGGTATGAGTTGAAAGGTATACAACCAATGACATAATGCGAGTACATAAAATACCAGGCCTTCATGTTACATTAAACTACGACTGCGTTGCTATAGACCAGTGTACCAAGTCATTGAATTGACATCAGTATTCAATAGGGCACACACTGCTGACCCAGAACTAGTCACAGTGGTCTGATTTCAGATCAACTTGCTTGCACTACTTTCTATCCCACTTGATTCATGAGATCTCTTCTCTTTGCTGCCTCACTTTCCGAACGGAAACAATCTAAGGTGAAGGGTCAAATGAATGTAAGCAGTGGTAAAGGAGTAATAGCAGTATTTATTAGTATTAATCGTTGACACACCGTTTGCTTTTATTGTTGTGGTTGTTCTCAGTGGGGTAGTCGCTGTTCTTGCAATCCCGCCGCCAGTTTCTGAATTCAACGTTCCAGTCAATTGACGGCGGTGACAAGTCTTGCATACTGACACAGAGTTAAAATGCACTACAGCTGCATGTCCTCGGTCATCACAGATGTGAAACTCTGGCATGGCTGGCCGCTTTAGTGCTTGTTAATGCTGGCTTGACTGAGTCTAAGAGAGCCCTCAGAAACCAAGGCTGTTAGCCGTCAGCGCCCACTACCCTTTAGATTAGTCCACATCTCTGCCTCCCCAGTGCCTAGTTAGATGAGCTGAATGTCACCGCCTCACAACCGCAATACTTGTTATCTAATCTCCCAAATCTCCCCTCGCTTAATCACTAATTAGTGTTTCTGTCCCGCTTCTCCCTCTTCCCCCTCTCTTCTTTTCACACCCAAAGGGTACGCCATTAAGTCGTGCAGATTTAAGGGCTGTCAACATCAACCTCTGTGACATGTGCGTGATACTGTCGGCCAATCAGAACAATATCGACGATGCCTCGCTGCAGGATAAGGAATGCATTCTGGCGTCACTCAATATCAAGTCTATGCAGTTTGATGACAGCATCGGGCTCTTGCAGGCAAACTCCCAAGGTAGGTTACAAGATCCCCTTACACTGTACACTGACACAAGATGGTTCTCACTGGTTCTGCAGGGGAGAGGGGGAGTGAAAAATACGACATAGGAGTGGACAAGAGGGCATTTTGAACTTCCGGTTCCCAGCGTTTCTATCCGAGGTTCCTTTAATCACATTAAATAAACAATGACGTGGAAGTAGAAGGTGGAACCTCCCAAATAATATCCTTAATGATTTGTGTCCACATTATTCGTGGAAATGCCACCGATCTGGTGTCGCTGTCGGCCAGACGAAGTGGAACACATGTTGGATGTGTTCAGGCAATACTTGAGTTACATCAAGTCTCATCATATTTAACCAGCCAGTTGTAATCAGCCTTCTTCTTTACAGCACAACACGGATATCCATGTTGCATCTATTAATCAGCCCCTCCTGGATCCTGCAGTGTTTTGGGGTAATATTTATGGACTGGTGGATTATGTTTTACATGGCAGTTTGTGAGAATGGTGTCCAGTTTCTCAAAAGACTGCGCATTGCTGATGAAAACATCTGTTGACATGTGGCTTTACTGAAACATTTTGTGCTGTATAAGAGCATTGATCTTTTTTTCTAAATAGCAAGCCCTCTTTTTTTGCTAGTGAGATGATTGTTATATGCTGTAAAAGCGGAGTCATTTGTCAACTTTACAAGCCGTCGCTTTATATAGCAAAATACTGGAGGGACTAAATCTCACACAAAGATGGACCAACCAACGTCTAATGGAAGGTGCCAAGTATTTCCACATGATTTAGGAGAATGTCAATGCTCCACAATGAATCTGAGGTCCCAGGTCCTCATGGGAGCAGTATTCACAGACATAGAGGCCTGGCCACTATTCTCACGCTGGTCACTGGATGAAGTCTACTGTTATAATTGAATACATCTTACATCATCTGTACTCATACCCCTGAATACACACAGACACACACAATGTCCACCATCGTTCTAGTATCCAAAAAGGCCAAGTTGACAAAAATATGACAACCAGTAGCACTCATTTTCACCCATGATCGCTTTGCTATGGTGGATTCTGACTGAATCAATTATGCTGATGATATAGATATGATGAAGAAATGTGTCTTGTCCCAGAGAACCGTCACAAACTCCTACAGATTAACAACCAAGAGCATATTCTCAGGCTCATCACTGCATGGTACTGAGAATGAAAGGGTCTTGTCCAGGATTATTTGCACTATAGGGGACTCCGTAAACCATGAGGCCAAGCTCTCGGATCAGACAGGTGCTCCCCTCAGAGGAAGACCAATTTGTGTCGACACCTGTGTCGGGGGGGAACATAGCTGAGTTAATCCGCCATAGTAATGAGAGTGGAGGAGATAACATAGCCAAGTGACTTGGCCTACAGGGAGAAAATGGAGGCCTCTGGGACACCAGGGGAGGCTAGGTGGGATGGGCCGAGCCTAAAATGCCCTGAGAGGGTGAAGAGAATCTGAGGATCCATTGTTGAAGCCAGCAGATTGATCTGTGAGGATGAGAACAGAGAGAGCACTTGAGAAACAGAGGGGAGGTGCCACTGGGGAAAACCATCATGAAACCTGACTGGTTATACCGGCCAGAAGCTTGAGAAATTAGTGGTTATCCTGTGGATGAGGGAGACATTTCAAGGTCGGAGGAGACACAATCAGTGGTCTGAGTTGAGTTGATTGGGGAAGTCTGGAATAAGAGTAGGTCTCCAGAGATGGTCAGGGGATGGGAAGATGCAACTGGGTCAAGGGGACAGGTTGAAAGGTGGCTGAACATCCCTAGTTGGGGTTTTCATTTGTAGGTAAAGCCAGCAAGAAATGTACACATTTAGCTGGAAGCGACTGTCCCTGTGAAAGTGTTCAAGTCTGAAAGTGGTTTTGTGAACAATAATGAACTACATTTCTAGATACAATGTTAAATTATGTCTATTAACTAACGTGTGGAGAGAACATTGCAGTCCAGACAGCACAATGAGTGAATGAGTAGCCTATGATTTTTCAATCATGTTTGACAGCAATACAGAATATAACAAAAATGTTTTTACTTCTACAGAGAAAGTATCAATGTTTCATTATACCGTGCCAACACTCCGAGAGTGGCAAAAGAGGTTACTGCGTGGGCATGTTCTGTGTGGGTGGGACCGGTCTGGTCAGCAGGCTGAGTGAATGAGTCTCGGATGTCATTAACCTTCTTTTGACATAGCTGTCCATAGAGAGAGAAGACGGAGGTGGAAAATAAAAAAACTGGATAGAAGGTGGCAGTTTCCTAGCAATAGAAGAAGAAACTTGCAATATGTAATGATAGAAAGTGGCTTTAGCAGCAGTTGAAGAGGAAGAGAAGGTGGCAAGGAGGGATTGATCATGTGGCGGGTCATTTTGAAGTTTCGTTCTTCCTCTGTTTTCACTCAGATGCCTGAAGCCCTTTTCTGTTAGCTTGCTGTGAGTCACTCAACCACGAGACAGGAGGGGAGGGCCGAGCGGGCCGAGAGGTTAGGGGTCAGTGGGTGTCATATGATGTGGAGAGGAAGGAGAGCAGGATCGAAGAGGCAGAATGGAGACTGGGGAGAAACATTTCGCAGAAGGGAGAGATGATATGATACAATAGGTGAGAGGATGAGTAGTGGGAGAGAGAACAGAGATTGCCCTGGTGCGTTATGATTTGAGTAGGAGCAGAGTGGGTAGGGTTGGAGGAGAGTAAGAAGGAGAGTGACAAAGAGACAAAGTAGTGATCAGAGACATGGAGGGTGTTGGAGTGAGATTAGTAGACAAACAGCTTCTAGTAAAGATAAGGGCCCTGCCTTCCTTGTGAGTGCGACGGGACTAGAAAAGGTTGAAAGAAAGTATTAAAGAATGGAACGAAAGAGGTGGAAAGAACTACTTGTCAAGTTGTCAAGTTCATTGAGGAACTTTCCAAGGGCACATGGTGGATGATAGATGACAACAATGCTATGCTTGAGTGAAAAAGTGACTTTGACAGCATGTCATTCAAGAGAGACGATAGACAGATGAGGGGGGGGAGAGGAACTCTCCTCTTTGGAGAAATGAGCAGCTCTGTGCCAACACTGTGATGGTGACCAGACACTCTTGGACTATAGGATAGCAGTCTGATGACAAGAGAGCAGCTGGAGTAGCAGTGTTTTCCCCGGTAATCCAGGTCTCCATCAGAACCAAAATGACAATTGGCTTGAAGGGCAGCATAGGCTGAGATGAACTTGGCCCTGTTGACAGCAGGTCAACAATTCCACCTGGAGTTTAAGTATTTTACCTGGTTTGTGCTTAGTAACTGAGAACGGTCGAGCTGCAGGGTGGGAAGCGTCTGTCCAATCGCCAGGTAGAGGAGTGAAGAGGGATAGATTACACCCGTAGCTGAAAAGCTACACAAAGCTCAACATATCTGAAAAAGCTAGCCAAGATCCTGTCTCTATGATCCAAATAACAGAGTGATGTGGAGCCTGCCGCTCTTTCTTTCCTTCCATCCTTGAACAAGGCTACACAACATGGAAGCCGTTAGTACTAAAACTAATTGCTGACTGTCTAGTAGAGGTGAACACGCCTACCTGCACTAACTGTTAATTACCTAGGAGAATAGGAACTAGTCAACCTGTATACACACACTGATTAGCCGAACTGTGGCAATAATTGCACAGCTCCTTGATCCTAGTTGATCTGTCAACAATCTGATGTCAGTTATAAGCAATCAGCTGTGAACAGATCAAGTAGGTTGCTGAGATGACAGACAACACTTATTAGATGGCCTTAGCTTCAAATTACATTACTACGACAAGGGACTGACACAAAGCGTACGCTTTGAGTGTGGAGCGGGATTCCTCTATAGACGCAGTAAAAGCACACACATGCACACACATTTGGAAAGGATGGCATGGAGCAACATTTTGTTTTGCAAGAAAATCCAAGCTTCTTGTGTTTGTAAGTAACAGAAGTGTAGAAGTTTGCACGCCAAATGTAAATCCAGTCCTCAGATAACCCTTGTGACTGATAGTCGGTGATCTGTGTAGAACTCTTAACTTCCAGTAACTTGCAGCCCAACTGTTTCTGACACGTAACCCTTTTTTTGGCAAAACTCCTTTTCAGACGTTTTCGCTGTACCCATTGGTAGAGACAACTGGTTATGTGTACTGTACGCTTGTTAGCTGTGATGGAGGCAATATCCACAAACCAGTTGTCACTCTACAGTTAGAAATGTGGTGCTGTATTCTCGCCCACTACAGATTGTCAAACCCTATTCACAGTTCTAGTAATTGGCACAACAAGCGGGATGATTATTCAGTTCAGCCTTTACTTTGTGATGAATGCTAAACTGTTGGTGTGTCCTCTGTAGCAGAGTGTTGGGAGATTTCTGCACTGTAAAGTAGCTCCACACACACGTACTCACCAGTGTCTGGAATTCGCTTTTAAAACTTTGTGACCTGAAAATACATTCCCGTCATGCATTGTTTTGTCGCGGCTCTGCTGTAGAACTAAATATATGAGGTGGCATTTTGCTTTAGTCAGCACTAAATGATGGATGTCACAACACAGGCCATGCATTATGCATCTAGCATTACTGATTTAAGGTGTTTACTTGTCACTTTGAGGAAATGCAAAAATGTGAAGTCATGTGAATTCATACCCCTGTCACTTGTCCCTTGTATTTCATGGTTAGGAATCGCACCGCTGTTTTTCTGATAAAAGGTTTTCAGGATCCACTTAGACAATTTTATGGTAACAAAATGAAGCACATATAAAATTTATGGAAGCCAGGCAAGTTGATGGAAGGATGTGAATGCTAAATATGTTTCTCAGATGACCCCTAAAAGCACAATATCCATATGGACATTTTAGGAAGCAGTTTGGAATAATACGAAAAGCCCATCTCTGTCTGTCATTTCAGCAGCTCATTCTCTAAACCAGAATCCCAGAGGTTTTAAGGTAACAAATGTCCTGGTGTTTTGTCCCTGAGCAAGACCGGTAACCACATTTGCTCCCAGGTCTTTGCTGAGTTCTTGGCCATACTGAACTTGCCTAAGAAATTAACAGTAAGGAAAATATCAGCAAATCTCATTTTGGTTATGTAATACTTTGTGGTGTAAAATCCTATGGTCTTGCCTCTGTAGTGTTTTTTATGTGTTAACTGAATAATAATAATCTCATGGTTGTCTCTCTCTAGTGATATTTCTTGTCTTATTCAGTAAAGATACTGTATATGGCAGTGTTGTGTAATGTGGTTTGGTGTGTACTGCATTGCGCTAGGTTTCAATGATTTTTGTAAAACTTCTCTGTGATTGTGATAGGTTTCACGCCTCCTGGAATGGACCGGTCATCTCCAGACAGCAGTCCAGTACATGGTTTGGTACGCCAGGCCTCCGTCACCACTGGCTCCAACATCCCCATCATAACTGAACTAGGTAAAACCCACGCACGACAACTGACCCTCAACTGATCCCTCACTACTGACTGATCTCAGCAGGCAGAACAGATCCAAAGGATGTCATAATGATGTCATTTCAACCCCTTTGTTGTCGTAGTGGTGTCATCCTAACCTGTTATGCCTGTTGGGAAAATGCTGTGACACCCTGAGTTTGTCCTCAAACCATGTTGGCTAGACATTATACTGCTTTCTGGCTAGAATGTTCTTGGGGAATGTTTGCGGTCAATGTTGATTGTAGCTGACTTCATTTTCTTTGGCTGCAAGAATTCATTCTAGCGATATGTTGATGATACAAATGAACGATTAGCAGGATTTGTATGGCTGCACATACAAAACTGAGCTTTTGTTGTCATTTTAAATGTCACCTTGTTGTGCCAGCTCTAGCTGGATCGTCGAGCGGGCTTCTTTATGAAGCCCAAACTGTCACTTGTTCTGTGTACCATGTTGTCCATTAATAGCCCAGTGGAGAGAGAAAGAGAGGGAGGGAGTTAGAGACTTAAAAGTGGGAGTGGGAGAGGAAGCAAAAAAGTGCCATGCTAGCATAATGGCCCATTTAATGATAAGAATGGTGTTGGCTATATTCCCCAGTATTCCCTGTGGTCCATGGGACTCATGAAAGTTTTACATCTCTGAGGGCTTCTAAAGTACCAGAGAACAGGGCCACTGGAGCCACTATCTCCTTCCTGACTAAAGCACTAAAGACCAGTCGGCCTGCATCTCCCTTCGGACTAAAGCGCTAGAGACTGGCCACTCTGGCTCTATCTCTCCCCTCTGACCCAATTAAGGCAGTGAGGCTCGCAGTGGCTAGGAAATGGATAAAGACAGGGACAGAGAGGCAGACACGGACAGAGAGGCAGACACGGACAGAGAGGCAGACACGGACAGAGAGGCAGACACGGACAGAGAGGCAGACACGGACAGAGAGGCAGACACGGACAGAGAGGCAGACACGGACAGAGAGGCAGACACGGACAGAGAGACAGACAGGGTCAGAGACAGACAGGGACACATACTGGGACAGAGACAAACACAGGCACAGGGACACATAGGGACAGGAAGCTGTATCCATATTTACTCAGCTCCCGCTTTTCACACTTTTGAGAACTATGTAATCAACGAAACGTGTTGCTGTTTCTTTTTCTTGCTTCTTTTGCATTATTTGGTTGGATTTCAGTTAGTTCCACAGGTACAATTGATGTAGAACAATATCAGCTATGTTTGAAACCGAATAGTTTTGTCTTTGTTGGATTTAGAATAATTTCCCCACTTTTGCCAGGCCCTGGTTATTATGTTTTGCTAACATCACTACGATTGTCCTCCCCAGAGAATAGAAAGAGTGAAGCCAGGCTTTATAAGTGTGTGTGGAACTATGTGCTGTGATTGTAGTGTCAACGCTGTTTATAGCGCCATGGACAAGAGGAAAGTAAAATGGAAATGTTAAGGAGCAGGCTGAATTTCAATTTGATGGAGTCACGTAAATTCGGTTCACGTAAACAATATTGTGTCTGTGTATGTAAACCGATCGTGTCTTTAAATCTGTTCAAATTGGCAATTCATGTTTTAGTGGAATGGTTCAGCCGGATTTGGGCTGCATACTTTAATCCTTGGTGCTGTAGTTGCATGTTGTGGTCAACCATGGCTACCTTCATAGGGTAGCTTCAGTCAGTGTCTAATCCTGTGGTTGACATGATGACTGGTCTGAGACAGAACTGCCTTTCGATTTCTCTTCTCGCTGCTTCAATAACAACCCTATCTCTCCCCTCTCTGCTCTCCACACTGTCTTACCATCGTTAGCTAAACCTGGCAAAATACTGCCTTTGGTTTCATTCAGTCAGGAAAAAAACAGTGGAATCAACATACAAATGATAACAGAGCTGGGTAAGCCAGGCTTTTGTCCTTCGCTCGCTGCCATACGATTTCATGTTCTTCGGTTTTTGCCACTCTCAATCTATTCTGTCTTTCTCTCTATTCTCTCCTTTTTTTCCTTCTCTCCCTCTCCTCTCTTTCTTTGTCGCTTCCTTCTTCATCAGCTTGTCTTGATGTATCTGGCTACAGCCAAGACCCTTGCTGGCTGCTCCCATGGCTTAACTTTGAACACATTTGTATTTGTTATTCTCTTATTCACTGTTTTTGGTTTAAATTAAGTGTCTTGTTTTGGCCTTTTTTCGTTTTAAGATTTTTTCCTGTGATGTTTTTTTTGTTGTGTTTTGTTTTTCTCAGAGCATCACTACGGCACTTTAATCATTGCTCGGTCTGTCCTTGTGGCGGTTTTCACAGCACACAACCCTTTCCACCAGTCCCTGTCTCTCTTTGGCCTGGGTCTGTTTGCAACGTCAGCCTGTCCGTTTGACTGACATGTCTGTTCCTCAGCAGCACAGAGGAACACTGGGAAGAAATCACATTTTTTTCTTAACTAGAAACTACAGATCAAACCATCCCTTTAAGCTGTTTATTTTTATATTTTTGTTTTATTCCTTTTACTTTTTTTCCCCAAGTTGCTGAGGAGTCAAAGAAAGTGTCTTGTGTTGTGTGAAACATTTTTCAAATAGAGGGTTGGATCCCAGCCCTTGTCCACTAGTAAGCGAATCCTCACATCTGAGGTAAAGACAGATTATTCTACTAGGGAGTCCTCTTTACAAATGGCCTTGAATGTTTTTTATTTTGTTTTGTCATTTTACTTTGAGTAACAGTTTCTGTAGAATATAGTTCATACACACACACACACACACACATTAATTTATAATTTAAACATCTTAATCCTTAGTACATTTTGGAATGTCGTATTACTTAGGACTGTAAATGCCGGCAATAGCTTTGTGAATTAACCACAGAGCTCATTATTATTATTGTTGTTTTAAATAATCATTTGAGTTTCAGGAAAAGGTAAATACCTCAATATCTCAATAGGTGACAATGTGACCACGCATTTTCTTATCTGAGATATGATTGAAGTTCCACAATGCATGTAACCTGATGTGCATGAACTTCTCACCTCAACATGCACAATATAGTCGTAAAAATACAAAACTCCAATCTGGTGGTCTGAGGCGTGTTTCATACATCTCAATTGAATCCTTGTCCAAAATGCAAAACCAGCTGCATTGTTCATGTAGTGGATGCAGTGTATCTACCGTGAATGCCAAACCCATAATGCTTTGGTTCAAACATCACCATCTATTCTACTCGTACATACCTGAGACCAAGGAGAATATGTCCCATTGAGTCAAAATGCATACTAGGACCCGGAAGTGTCTTCTTCTTTCGCAATGAATTATTGCGTTTGTGTCACGGCCAAATAACTGGAAACACCAAAACGCTCTAAAATCGTACGACACTGCACGGTTTACCTCTGTGGTTGTCTACAATTCTGGTCCTCAGGTATGTGTGTGTGTGGTTGTGTGGGTGTGGTGTGCTGTGATGTGCAAGACCGTCTTCTTTCTCTTTGTGACTGTGTCGTGGGTCTCCCCTCTTGTAGTGAACGACTCCAACGTTCAGTTCCTGGACCAAGATGACGACGACGACCCGGACACAGAGCTGTACCTGACACAGCCCTTTGCCTGTGGGACTGCCTTCGCGGTCAGCGTGCTGGACTCACTCATGAGTGCAGTGAGTAGACACTACTAAGTATACACTCCTCAGTTTACACAGTTCAAACTATGCACTTGATTTCTATGATATGGATTTTCATAATCCTTCATTTAGTCTAAAGCCGTACTAGATGAGTATCTTCAAAAGGTAGAATCGTATTGTAGGACGTAGAACCACGAGGCCCCTTTTTGTAATATTCTATTAGGGTAAATTTGTTGACCTATAAAGTTTAACTGTTACTTAGTTTTGCAACATGCAGCAGTCCAGTGCTGGACATACGACTGGCTGTGTACAGAGTTAGCCCAGCATTTGATAGCCGCAGGACAGTGTACAGGGTTAAATGAATGACGTGCATATGGCCTCTGGGGGGCTAAGTTCCCTACATGGAGCAGTGTAAACTCAACAGTGTATGCTTGGTGGTGTCTACTCACCTGCACCCATGTCTGTTGTCTCAACTGAATGGCTGTTCAACTGAAGATGCTTCTGATTAAAAGAAACGTGGCAAAGATGAATTTCAACACGCCGCTGATCTAAGGCCGTCTTTGGAAGCGAACACACACACACACACACACACACACACACAGAGCAAAGTAGACTTAATGGAAATGGTTGCCTCAGATAAGACGCAGCCAGCACTGCAGCATCACGGAGTAGGCAGAAGTTGGTAAATGAAATGCCACATTGATCAGACAGTGCTGCCAGCTCAGCTGACATCAAAAGGAGAGTTGTTGCCAACACTCCTCATATGAAGTGTCACAGAACAAACTTTCAAGGAGCTTATTAGATCTTTTAACAAGGTAAGTGCTGAGGTTCCCTCTAATGGCCCCCCTGACATGCAAGGTGGGCCTTTAAGGTCCAATAAAACAATGTTGGCCCTGTTCCAGAACTTAAGACAAGAAGGGGATACAAATACAGGATTTTTGTCACACTTGTGACTTGGTTCTGATCATTGCTGCCCGTCTCTGGTGCTGTGATGCCTTAATTCCAGCCTGTCAAACTGTGAGCAAGGTTAGAAGACAGGGGGGTAGTACCATCCCCCAACACACACAAACACACATGCACACACACACCCACACACACACACACAAACACACACACACTGGCTGTGGTCAGAGGTGAGTGTGTATAATGGACAGTGCTCATCCCTCATGGTTCTCCACAGAGCTGTCACTCACTCAAGGCCAAGCAGGGAGTGAGTGTGTGTGTGTGTGTGTGCGTGTGTGTGTGTGTGTGTGTGTGCGTGTGTGTGTGTGCGTGTGTGTGCGTGCGTGTGTGTGCGTGCGTGTGTGTGTGCGTGCGTGCGTGCGTGCGTGCGTCAACAGCTTTGGCATAGAAGCAAGCAGAACCTGATGGGGTGTTGGGATCCTAGAAGACCTTAAACCAACTGAAATCCCTGGACCAGTCGAAAGGCTGGCACTCTGTACTCCAGAGTGAAAGAAGGACTGTAGCTTTATTACTCTGAAATAAATAGATCTGCTAACTTCAGATTCCAGAGAGGACATTACAATTTTGATTCCTTTCTTCAACTATCCATTTACACTTTGGCTTTAATAAAAAAATTGATATTTGAAACCTACAAAACTAGTTTAATCCCAACCCTAGCCCAAACCATGATTGGACAATGCATGTCAAATGGAAAACAAAAGCCTTTTCTGCACTGCCTCCACCCCCCCAGTGTACAAATCCCCTGGTCTCCCCCCCAGTGTACAAATCCCCTGGTCTCCCCCCCCAGTCTACTAATCCCCTGGTCTCC